>VWZW01007125.1:46202-127436 GCA_013397115.1 Edolisoma coerulescens
CCTCCCATCCCACCCCATCCCGTCCCTCTGCCCAGCTGCCTGCTCCTTCCTCAGGAAACCCGCTGAAAACCCGAGAGCCACCACGTACCCACCCCTATGGGAGGTGGCTGGGGGTTGTGTCCCTTCCTCCCCGGGGACCCCACCAAGCCTCCCAGTCTAGTAAGGTCTTTCCACCTTTCCTTGTTGTGGAAACGCGGCTGTTCCCCAGGAGCGTCCTGCTGCTCCCTCTGGAGCTGGGACCGTTCGTTATCCCCAGGTTCGTTGTCCCCAGGCAGGTGACTCTGCGCAGGTCTGAGCTGGGGATCCATCCCCGAGCACCTTCTTGCCAAGCAACCACACGAGTCAACAAACGGAGTCACCCCTGGACCTTTTCTCGCCTCCCCTGTGAGCTCCAGAGGGGCTGTGGTCAAACCCACCCTGCTGGGAACTCCATACGTTGAGTTTAGTAAATAAATACATTGAGAAATTTGGGGTTGAACCCAGTAAACAGGCCAGAAAATGTGTGAGGGATGTGTAACACACAGTGGCAAAGAAATATTTCAGATGTGTTAATTAAGATAAATGATTAATTGTGAAAGCAGAAGGTACAGCCCTGACGGGGGTTTCTGCACAGTCATTTTGGATGTGAGGAGTTTTAGCTACAGATTGGCTGCCGGGACTTACCAGGTGCCAGCTCCTCTTGAAACCACCCTCCAGACCGGGAAATTACCAACAGACCTAAAACTCGCCAGAGGAGAGGTTTTAACCCCTTACTGGGCACAGCCTGGGACGGGCAGAGAGCAAAGCTGTGGGAGACACATAGCCCAAAGTGGTGGCTGGAGGTCCAAATCCCTGCTTGTCCCCACCTCTCCTCCCCAAACACAGTTCAGTGGCCATGAGCCCACCCTGACCCGCACCAGCTCTCCACCACGAGAGCTCCATTAGCTACCATTTGCCTGAATGCCAGTGAAATTTTCATAGGATTCACAGATTGAGGGTTTTGTAGAACAAAAATGGGAAATAATGACCGACCCCACCTGCCCGTGTGGAGCTGGGGAGGGGAGATCCCGCTGGTCCTGCTGCTCTGGTGGCTCTGGCTCCTTGGTGGGATGGGCTCCAGCTCTCTGGAGACAAATCCTGATTCCAGAAAGCATTTAGCAACTGCAGGAGAATGGCTTTGGAGGAAAGGGAGGCTATCCCTACCCTTTTATTCTACTCTTCCAAGACACAACTTGAATTTACTCATGGAATTATTTCTTTGCACAGCCCAATGAAGGGCAGAGCTGCTGCGAGTCCAGCCTCTTCCATGGGATATTCCCAGCATTCCTGGCCAGTGAGGGGGTTAAGTAGCAAAACCCCTCGGCTCTCCTAGGCTGGGGTGAGCTTACGGTTTTGCCTCAAGGGAATTCACAGCAGTCTGGATGTTGCTGAGGCCGGCTTTGTGGCTTTTGGGAAAAAGCATCCGCAGCCGGGGAAGTGTCCGCGCACGGAGCATCCCACCAGGACAGCCCCGGCTGTCGCTCCGGGGGTCAGACGCCGCTGGGTTTGGGTGGATCCCTCACCTCGATTTGCATAGCCACCAGCCCCGCTCTGACAGGAAGGAAGATCAGCGAGACCCAGGGCAGGAAGCGGCGAGGAGAGAACGGAAAGAGAGAAAAGCTACCGGGCTGGAACGGGCGGGGGGCGGCGGGGGAACCCGGACCCACCTTCCCCAGGTGCTGCCCCGAGCATTGGTCCGGCCCCGGGTGCCATCACCTGCAGGGGACACCAACGGGAAGGGTGGCTTTGACCTTGAGCATCCACCGAGGAGGAAGCAAAGCCCTGGGGATAAAGAGCTGAGCGGGGCACGGAGGGGCTGCATCCTCTCTCCACTGCCCTGCTCACACACCGACCTGGGGAAGGTGGCACGAGACCAAGGTAGGGCTTGGTGGGGCTTTGGAGGGGTGTGGGGAGAAGGGGAGGTGTCACTTGGCTCTCTCGTGTGGGGACAAGCTGCTGCAGAGCTCGTGCTGTGATGACCACGAGAAGTGGAGTTGCTGGGCCAACGTGGCAGGGCCAGGAGCTCTTGGGCAGAGGTCCCTGGCAGGGCATGGCATGGCATGGACACGAGCATAGGACCTCACAGGGGACCTGGCACGTGTCACACATTCTGTCCCCTCGCTTGCTCTGCCTGCCTGGGCATGAAGGCAGCCACAGCCAGGCCGCCCTGCCTGCCCAAAGCCTTGTGCAGCAGCTTTCCCCTCCCCTAATGTCATTTGCTGAACTAATTAACTTCCAAACCGTCCAAAATAAACTCCAAGATGTACCACCCATGGAAAAGGATGGGATTAGTGACACACTCACCTGTGCATGGTGCAAAATTGCACCAAAGAGTGGGGCAGGACCAAAAGAGTTGGTGTGGGTGTCACAGGAGCAGGTCGGGGAGCTGGAGCTCAGCCCTGCACCCAGGCGGGCACAGAGCCCAGGCACGCTGGGCTGCCTCAGGGCATCAGACTTAATCCTACTGTTATTTAGGCACTTATGGGCACTGTGTATCCCGTAAGTATGGGATTGCTGGGGACAGCACCTGCTGGAGCACAGGCTGGCTGCTGTCACCCTCTGGGATATCACCGTCACTCAGGGTTTGGCCACCACGTGGGAGAGTTATCCAAAGCCAGACAGGCATCGCTGGGAGCCAGGGGACACCTCCTGCTCAGGATGTCCATGATACACAAAAATTTCTTTCTGGAGAATGTGCAGCTGCTCTTTGGGGTGCTCTGCAAGCCCAGAAAGATTGTTCTGACCAAACCCCGGAGGTCGCCGGGGCGGTACCACATCCGTCAGCATCCCTGGAGCCCCGGGGCCGCGGGTGTGACAGAGATGGGCTGGCAGCAGCTCCTGCCCAACTTTCATGCTGATATCCTGAGGTCCTGTGGGTGGGAAGGGCAGAAGCTGTGTGCTGGGAGGATCTGCTTTTTAATCAGCTGTTTGCACATCTGTGGTAAAGCATCCCAGGGGCACGGCCAGCTCAGGAAATGCATCAGCCTTCATTCTGCAGCTTGTGAGTGGCAGTGCCCTGCAAGGGACCTCCTCTCCAGAATTAGTTTCATTTTTAGCTGTTTGGAATCACCCATAGATTGATTCTTCCTTTTTTTTTCTGGTGAGATTTGGGGTTGGCACTGCTGGCATCCAGCCCAGGGGCCCTTCATGGCCCCTCACCTCCTATTTAACCCCTGCTGTGTCTGGGCCCTGTTATTGGGGTTGGGGTTTAAGGAAACAAAAAACCAAAACCCAGACGTGGAAGAGATTAGATTTGACATAAAATAGATTAGGCATTAAATCCAGACCAAAAAATATAAGTCAGATGTAAACTTCGATAACTGAGTTACTTGCCAGTCTGCAAGTGTCATAATTGAGTAATAACACAGAAGGTATTTTATTGCGTCGTTTAATTAACAGACATTAAGGATGTGAAATCTCTTCCACTCTGCCAAGAGGTGGCAGCCTCCATCCTGGCTTCGGGATTCGCTCAGCTGAGGGGGAACAGCTGGAGGTGTTGCCTTGGGAAAGGTTTTCATGCAGCTCGCTGACCTCCGAGGTGGGATCAGGTCAGGGTGGACGCGTGGCAGGAGAAATAACTAAAAAGCGCCGAAGGTGTGCGGGTAAAGGAGCCCGAGAGGCGCCGGAGGAAGCCGGCACGCCAGGAAGTGGTGGGAAGCTCTGGCGGGGCTGGGGCCGCTCCGCGCCCGTGGCCGGGGTAGGAAGGGCCCAGAGCTGGGGCTGAGCTGCCGGGGCTGCCCCACCCCAGAGCGCAGAGCTCCGGGGCACTGGCTGCACGGAGAAACCCACGGTGGTGGCACGTGGACAAGGAGATGGCCAGGCTGAGGTTTCCTGCGTGTTTGGGGCATGGAGCTGAGCTGGGGTGGGCACCTCCCACCTGCTGCAGGTGCTGGGTGATGATGCAATTTTTAGCTCATATAAAAAGCTTTTAACCTTATCTGAACACTGTAGATCAGTCCGTTTTCAGATGTTTTCCATCTGTGGGTGCCTGCAGCCATGCAGGAGCTCTTGCCCAGCACTTTGGTGCCTGTCTAACCTCAGCACCCTCAGCCCACCCCCCAGCCCACAGCAGCAGGTCGGGTCCCCAGGGCTCTGCGAGCTGGGAAGTCCCACTCGAGGTGCCAGCCACCCCCCAGTGCTGGTGGTGAATCTGCCCACGAGCCCCTGCAGGGGGACAAACTTTCCAATTGCTGGGTGTCACCTGGTGCAGTCCTGGTGCTGCTGGCAGCTGCTGGGACAGCTCCTGGCCTGGCATGGCCCCAGGTCCTCAGCAGATTCCTAAGGCACAGGGTAATGGATCTCTCTGGGGCAGGAGGAAGATCTGGGAGGCAGTAAATGCCTGTTCTCTCCAGACAGCTTCATGCTGTGGCCACCTCAGGACTGTCCCTTCATCCCGGGTTCCCTGGATGCTGCTCTGGTCATGTTGGACCTCCAGGAGCAAAACTGCACATACAGAATTAGAGCCAGAGATGAGCAGGAGCAGCTACATCCAGGCCCATGTTCTCTGGTGTTGGTGCCAGGAGTTTGAATCCTGGAACAGGATGGACACAGTGAAAACCACAGCAGCTGTTTGGGAGAGGATTGGCTGTGCACATGGTCAGGGACCTTCCAGGCTCCCAGGCACTAATAGGCTTTTGGGCAGGGACACTCAGGTGGGATCTAAGGATGGTGGTTCATAGGGATGGTGGGATTGGAGCTGCTGGAAGAACACATCAGTGTTGTCTAAACATCCTTATAAGAGAGGATATTCTCCTGGGCTGGACCTTTGGAACACACTAAGCAAAACAAAAGTGTTAATGCCAAGTTCTTGCCAAGAAAATCCCCATTTCCCTCCCTGGGGCTTGCAGGTGCCACTCATCAGTTTGGCTGGGCAGCCTCTCGCCCTCCAGCCTCTTGGATCCCAGTTTCTCTGGGGACACAGGCAAGGCAGGGCAGACACAAACCTGTATCACTGCTCCTCTGGCTGCCGGTGGGATATTGTCCCTGCTGGATCCTGGCCAGGCAACAGCTGCACACCCGGGATGTGCAGGACGGACACCTCAGGCAGAGGGGAGTGCGGCACTCCCAGAAGAGGACCCACGGCCAGCAGCCTTGGAATGAGCTGGGTCCCATCCTGAACACACCTGGATCTCTGTAGGAGTTATGGAGTTTGGCTTTGGCTGGTCCCTATCCTTCAGACAGCTCTTGTCAGCTGGGAGCTCCCCCCACCCCCTCAGGATGCAGCCTCCAGCAGCCCCGTGTGGTCCTAGAGCTGCACCTGAAACTACTGGAACCCGAAAAAAATCGCAGCCCCTGCATTATTTCTTCTCTGCTTCATTCTCCCTGTGAGATGCCTCTGCACGAGCTAGGCCAAGGCAGCTGGTTTTTGAAGGAACACCAGAGGACACCATCAAACATCCTCCCCCATCAAAGGGCCCCGTTTTCAGAGGAAGGGCTGCAGGGAACATCGCTGCAAGCAGCAAAGCCCCCTTTCATTCTGGCTGTGCTCTGCCTTGCACAGCAAAGATGAGAGACAGACCTGGGGGCTGCAAAGGCTTAACTGAACCTTCCAGGCCAGTTAGAGACAAGAACACATCAAAGGGTGAACATTTCGCTGGGAGTTGCTCACTGAGCTCCTTTAATTGATGGAATCTTCACTGACCCGGCCCCCTGCCTGGGGGGTGATGAGTAAGAGCTGCTGCTGGGGCCCTGCTGCTCCCGGTGTGGAGAAAAGGGCTTTGCTGTGGGATCACCCCCACTGCCAGGGGCTCATGGACCTCTGACACCGCTGACACCAGAGGGTCAGAGCTGGGCAGCCGGGGCAGAGCCCAGGCTTCCATCCTGAAGGGAGAGGTGGTGGGCTCAGACCCTGCTCCAACAGCACCTCCCAGCCCTACACGGGCTTGTCAGGAACCACCTGGGCAGGTGGGGCTGGCCTGCTGCTTTGTCACTCAGCACGTTCTGTCACTTACCCCACTCTGTAGGACGTGCCACACGTCTCTGTGGGAGATACAGCCATCGTCTGTGAGGGACTCAGCCCTGGGGATGCTGTCAGGTCCCTCCTGCAGCCCGGCCACCTTCTGCACCTTCTATGCTTCTGGTGGGAGAAATAAACCCCAGCATGGGTCCCTGGGAGGGAGGATGAACAGAAGGAGAAGTTCCAAGCACCTTGACCTCGCACCATGGACCAGAAACTCTACCAGGTTTTCCTGGTCCAGCTCCTTCTGTGCTTCTCCCTAGAAGAGGTTTGACCAAAGAAAGGAGAGTTACCTGTACCTGTTGGCAAAGCTGCATCAAAGCCCCCACAGTGCCCATGTGTGGCATGTCCCCCTCAGGGGCAAGTTTGACCAAGACAAGGCTGTCTGTGGGCAGGGACCCCCTTGCAGAGCCTCTGACCAGCATGGAGGTGTTCACGTGTGTAAGAGCGCTGCTGGGACGGTGTGGGCGGTGAAGAGACGGACGGGGACGAGAGATCTCTCGAGTCACGGCTGGTCTTGGAGCATGTGGTTTATTGCTCAGGGCGTGGGTGAGAAACGGGGGGCTGCAGAGAGCTGCAAGGCACAGCTCTTGGCAGCCCCGGGAGAGAGNATTCTCAAAATCCAAGCAGTCATATTTGTAAGATTTTCCTGTTTCATCTTCCCCAACAACATGGATCCAGAGCATCCTGTAGGCCAGGTGGAGGGGAGGAAAGATGCCAGGACACAGGCCCTGGGACACTGTGTGCCCACTGCTGCTGTGATCACACATCCCCTGGGGCTCAGAAGTTCCCAGCTGGACATAGCCAGAGCCTGGAGATGACTTGGGGGCTGGTGGAGAGGCCATAGCACAGTGCCACCTGAACTCTCAGGCATGGAGACATTTCCCTCCCCACCTCTGCTCAAAGAAAAACAGAACTCTGAGCAGATACACTTCTTAAAAACAAACACCAGACCCTCAGCATGGTTTGGCAGCAGCTGAGGGGGAGGGAGCAGGTAGATGCTCCTTCTCTGGGTGATGATTCAGAGCATCTTCAGAGCTCTGCAACAGGATGTGGTGCTGGCCATGCTCAGCAAGCCCCAACAGAGGCTCTGGATGGGGGCAAGGTGCATTTGAAAGCAAAACAGGCCTTTCATCACTCTGCCTGCTGCCCCACAACTTCCTTCACAACACAGAGAAGAAGAAGGTAGAAGCAGTTCCCAGCCCTGGTGACAGTGGTGACACTTGGGTGCTCCCCAGGTGGCGCAGGGGCATTGTCAGGGCAATTAATGCACCACTGTGCTTGAGAAAGGTTGTGGCGTAAGTGGTGGTGGTGACGGCACCAAGTGTGTGGCACTTGAGGTCTGGGCCAGGCTGCTGCAGCATGCTAGTCCCAGCTGTGCCCCTGCCAGGCCTGCAGTGAAGGGGACTCTGTCATAGCCAAAAGCTGATGAAGGACCCTTGGCTGAACCCCACCCAGCACCACGATAGCTCAGAGTGAGCTCCCTCCCACTGATGGAAGAAGAGTGATGCTTGTCCTCTTCTTCCACCAGGGCCATGGACAGGGGCTGAGGAGCCCCGGGTGGTGCTTTGAGCTGGCCGGGGGGACACGAGGTGTCCATGGGACGCTGCTGCCACCACAGCACTCCTCTCCCAGGGACCATCCATGCCACGGGAGGCCGCTGATGGAAGGTGAGTGGTGGTTGGGCAGATCCATCACCTCGGGGGAGTTCTGGATTCAGAAATGGGATGAGATGGGGCACCAAGGTGCGAGTGGTTCCCAGTCCAAGAGAGTGCTGTGCTGGCACAGGGGCAATGGCTGTCTCTGGAGAGAAATAATCTTGCTCAGGCTTTTCTCTGCAAGGGCTTGGATTCTAGGAGAAAACACCATTTCATGATGGTGTTCTTCAGCCTCTTTGACTCCAATTTCAGTAGCTGCTGCCCTGACCTAGCAGCTCCTAACAAAGCCTCCTGCCAGGGCTTTGGGATGGCATCATCGCAAGGAGGGCTTGGGCAGGGCACTCGGGAGGGCTCTAGCTCCCCCCCTGCTACCTTCAGAGCCAGAGGGAATTCTCCACTGTTCCCTTTCCCTGTCACCCCTCACCCACATTCCCAGGGCTGGCCCAGGACCCACCTGTCCCGCTGTCCTGTCCCGCAGGGGCCTGGATCAACCGGTACCGCAAGCAGCTGGGGAGGTCCATCTCTCCGCAGTTCCTGGAGGAGATCATCTCCCACCTGCGTGGGCTGGAGCTCCTGACGGCCGAGGAGGCTGCCCAGGTGCAGGCAGCAAGACCCCTGCCCAAGCAGGTGAGGGCCGTGGTGGACGTCCTGGCTGGCAAGGGCAGCCATGCCTCCCAGTCCCTGCAGAGCTTCATCGAGACCTCCAACTCACAGCTCTACCTCCACGTCACTGTCTATGGTAGGCAGCCCAGCGTGGAGCCAGCAAGGGGGGCTGCACATGTGGCCTGGTGCTTGCTGGAGCACCCTGAGGTGTGCACAGAGCTAGGGGTGGTGGCAGCTCTGGTGGAAGCATCTGTGCGAGTGATGGTGCCATCTCAGGGACTCTGCTGGGGAAGGACACAGCCAGGGGTGACAAGGGCTCTCTGCCAAGTGTGAGGGACCTTCCTCCAGGCCCCTCTCTTCCCTCTGCACACCTCTCTGGGCAGCCTGAGGAGTCTTTAATGTCCTCAATGTCCAGATCACACCAATCAGTCCCAGTGCTGGGCTGGGAACAGGAAAAGGACAGCTGACCTTGACCCCATCCACCGGTGGCTGCCCCAACTCCAGGCTCTCTTTGCAACCCTCTTGCCAGGAGAGGTTTCCCTGGTGTCCCTTCTGGTTGGAAGGCTCCAACCTCAGCTGATATCTGCTCTGAATCTCTCACAGCACCATCCCCTGCTTGTCCAGCCTTTGCTGGAGGGTTTTGTTTCACTGTGATACCTGAGTGAGGTGAGCAGGACAGGTCCAGAGATGGCCACCAGGTTCAGCCAAGAGTCCAGTTCATCAGAGAGTCCAGTACATCAGAGAGTCCAGTTCATCAGACAAGTCCATGGCAATGAGGCAGGAATGAAGTCAAGTTGGGAAGTCAATCGAGAGGTCAGGATCAGGCCCAGCAAGGGCAACCAGTTTCAGACACAGTCCAGTGGCCACCAGGCAAGGGCAGAGCTATGAGGTCCAAGACCAAGGTCTAGCTCCTACAACACAGCTTAAGCTGAGGCTGAAGGCCCAGGGCTGAGCTTAAATGGGCTCCTGGACTGATTAGGAGGCTGATCAGGGCCCTTTAGGCCTATTGGTGCCCTCTGAGCCCTGCCATGTACCTTCCCACCAGGATATGAGGGCTCCATGAGGTTTCCCTCTGCATGGGCATGGCAGAAAAGTGAAGCAGCTTCTGTCATTTGCCTTTGTGGTTCTTCCTCTCCCTCCTCACCCCTGTTTCATTTCTCTGTGCAGAGCCCATGGTGCAGAAGCACCTGGAGAGCCTCCAGAGCTATGGGAATGGCCTGGAGCCAGAAGCCCTGCAGCGCCTCACCAACCTGCTGCTGGTGGAAGGCCTGACCGACATCCAGCAGAAGGAGCACGACATCCTGCAGGTTGAAACCACCAAAGGCCGGCGAAATGTATCCAAGAACATCCCCCTGGAGAAGCTCTTCCTGCCTCTCTCCAAAGTCAGCATCCCCCCTCGGATCTCTGTCACCGTTGGCGTGGCCGGGATTGGCAAGAGCACTCTGGTGAAGTTGTTTGTCTGCACCTGGGCAAGGGGGGACATCAACAGGGACATCATGTTCGTGCTGCCCCTCACCTTCCGGGAGCTCAACACCTACGAGAAGCTCTCTGCTGAGCGCCTCATCTGCTTGGCCTTCCCTCACATCACCGAGCCCGGCTGCATCTTGGCCGGAGCCGTCCGGACCCTGCTCATCCTTGACGGCTTGGATGAGTTCAAGACCCCCTTGGATTTCTCCAATGCAGTGGTTTGCACCGATCCCAAAAAGGAGATCCAAGTGGACAACCTGATCACCAACATTATAAGGGGAAACCTGCTGCAGGAGGCCTCTGTGTGGGTCACGTCGCGGCCAGCGGCGGCCAGGCAGATTCCCGGTGGGCTGGTTGATAGGATGACAGAAATCCGAGGGTTTGGGGCTGCAGAGATGAAGGAGTTTTTGGACCAGATGTTCCTCGACAACAGAGACCTGTCCAGCCAAGTCCTGAAGCACATCAGGGCTAACAGTTCGCTACACGTCCTGTGCACCATTCCTGGTTTTTGCTGGATTTCTGGCTCCTCAATTGCTTATTTCCTGAAACATTGCAGTGATCAATCCCAAGAAGCAGCCGTAGTCCCCAGGACCCTGTCAGAAATCTACTCCTATTATTTTAAAATGGCTCTGAGCAACGACTGGCTGGAAAAGCCGAGAGAAACCCTCAGGATCGAGCAGGCTGTGAACACCAGCAAGAAGCTGGTGGGCAGCCTGGGCAGGCTGGCCTTCTACGGGCTGCTGCGGAGGAAACACGTGTTCTACGAGCAGGACATGAAGGCCTACGGCATCGATCTCTCCCTGCTGCACAGCAGCCTCTCCACCCGCCTCCTGCTCAAGGAGGACATGCAGACCTCCACAGCCTACTACTTCTCCCACTTAACCATCCAGGAGTTCCTGGCAGCTCTTTATTACTACATGGCGGCCAAGCGGGCCATCTTCGACCTCTTCACGGAGAGCGGCATGTCCTGGCCCAAGCTGGGCTTCCTCAACCACTTCAGGAGCGCCGTTCAGAGGGCGCTGCAGGCTGAGGACAGGCAGCTGGACATCTTTGTCCGGTTCCTCTCGGGGCTGCTGTCCCCGCAGGTGAACAGGCTGCTGTCCGGGTGGCTGCTGGTGAAGGACGAGCACAGCGGGTTCAGGAGCCAGGCCATCAGCGTCCTGCAGGGCTGCCTGAACACCGACCACGCCATCTCCTTGCGCGCCGTCAACACCATGCACTGCCTGCAGGAGATCCAGCACACGGACATCGCCAAGGCCGTGGAGGAGGCGATGAGGACTGAGAGCCTGGCTGGGATGCTCACCCCCATGAACTGCTCTGCCCTGGCTTATCTCCTGCAGGTCTCTGACGTCTGCCTGGAGGAGACAAACCTGTCCAACTGCCTCACCTACAATGTGTGTAAGAGCCTTCTCTCCCAGCTCCTCTTCTGCCACAGCCTCAGGTGAGTCCTGGTGGGATTGCACCAGGAGAAGTGAGCAGATATGCCAGGCTGTGATTTGTGGAATCACAGATTGGTTTGGCTTGGAAGGGAATCCNTTAAAGCCATTCCATGTTTTAAGTCCCCTCTAAGTCTTGTAGGGCAGTGATGAGTTCTCTCTCCCCTGTGACTGACCCAGGTGTCAGTGGAGACATGGGCCCACCAATGTTGTCCACCTGCAGAGAGCTGCCCTGGGGGTGGCACTGGGTCAGCTCTGCCTGTGTCCTTGAGTTTCTTCACTTGGGACAGGCAGGTGTCATGGGAGGATCATCCTTTCTCCACTTTGATCTCCAAACCCTTGCTCTTGCTCTTTCCTTGTGTCTTCTGCAGGCTGGACAATAACCAGTTTAAGGACGAAGTGATGGAGCTGCTGGGCAGTGTGCTGAGCGTGAAGGACTGCCAGATCCAGAGGCTCAGGTAGGACCTGGCCCAGGGGGGACAGCATGTCCTGGGGATGCAACGTGGAGCTGGGGCACCTCAAAACCAGGGTGGGGGTCCCCCAGGGTGCCTAATGACAAGGAGAGCCCCACATGGTCCCCTGCACCCAGGCACAGTGACCTTACCCCAAGGTTGTCTTGCCCAGTCTTCCTGGAACCACTGCCTCCTCACTGTTCCTAAAAAAAGGTCTATAAATCCATGGGTTATCCCAACAAACCACTTCCCAAGGTCATAGCAGGTCACTGGACACTCAAGGCATGGAGCATCTGCTGCATGGAGGGGACAGGCTTCTGACCCCCACATAGGGAGATGCCTCATCCCAGACAGATGGGTTCCCACTTTCCCCACCTGCTCTTTCTCAAGGCTGCACAGAGTTCCCTGTGCTGCCATCTGAGCTCCGTTTTTATGACACAAATGAATTTTATGTCCAGAAACAGTGTCCTTGCAGTCCCTGCCTGGTGTCCACCCCAGGAGAACATCTATCGCTTTGGTTGTACCACGAACCAAATGCTCCCCATGGCTCCTCTCTGCTCACCCATCCCAGCTGTGTCCTGGGACAGGCCAGGGTCTGTGAAAGTCTCTTTCTCCTCTGGAAAAACTCCCAATTTTCCTTTTTCTGGGCAGCTTGGCAGAAAATCAAATCAGCAACAAGGGAGCCAAAGCTCTGGCCAGGTCGCTGCTGGTGAACAGGAGCCTGATGGTGCTGGAGTAAGTGTTCCCCTTCCCCAGCTCCTGTCGTGCACACATTCCCACTGGGAGCCATTCCCTGGCCACGGCGCGGCTGGATCCCACCCGGCCTGACCAAGCTGGGGAGGGTCTCCAGCCCCTAAGGCCACCACCACAAGCTGCTGGCCTGATGTCCCACCTCAGCAGTGCCATGTGGAGGCATCTGGTTTAAACTGGGCCTGTGCCACTCCAGCTTTGCTAACCTTGGCTTTTCTGCCTGTCCCGCCCCAGCCTGCGGAGCAACTCCATCGGCCCCACCGGAGCCAAAGCCCTGGCTGATGCCCTAAAAAAAAACCAAATCCTGCTCTCCCTGAAGTAAGTCTCAACTTCTGTAGCACCTCCTGGAGCAGATCCCCAGGGCAAGCCCCTTTTCATCCCTTTTCTGTCCCACTGAGGTTTTCCCAAGCTCCAAGGGCCAGCACATTGGGAGACCCCGGGCAAAAGCTGGGCCAGTTGTGCTGGGCAGTGAACACAAGGGCAGCTGGCACAGACCCAGGGATGGGGACAGCCCTGGGCCAGAAAGCTGGGATTCTCCTGCCTCTTGGCTTCAGTGGGTCTGGGTTGGGGTTGAGGTCCAGATCGAGGTCCTTTCCTTGCATGGGAGCTCACAGGGTGCTGTTTCATGGAAGAAGGAATATCCCATGGGAGAGAAGGGAAGGAGACTCCTGGTCAGGGATGCTTGGGGACCAGAGCCCTTTCTCAAGCCAGGGACGAGGGCAAGCAAACCCCGGGGCAAGTGGCCACTGCCCTGCAGCCCTGCAGAGCCCCTGGCCCTGCTGTGGAAGCATCCATGCCTGGCTTCACTCCTGTCTCCCATAGTCTCCAGCACAACTCCATCAAGGAGGACGGGGCTGCCTTCCTGGCCCAGGCCCTGCTGACCAACCACAGGCTGGTGACCCTGCAGTGAGTGACCGGGACATGCTGTCCCCGCCTCCAGCCACCCAGCAGAGTGTGGTGGCACCGATGGGGATGTGGCACCTGGCATTCACAGGTGCCTTCCTCACTTTTGCAGCCTGCAGAAAAACGCCATCGGAGCCCAGGGCGCCCGGAAAATCGCGGAGGCGCTGAAGCAGAACCGCAGCCTGAGGGAGCTGATGTGAGCACGCCATGAGGCGGAGGGGTGGCAGTGCCAACGCCACATCTCCCGGGATCTGTGGGCAGGAATGGCAGGAAAGGGGCAGGCAGGAGGGACGCTGCTGGCTCTGCCCAAGGGGTTGGTGTGGATGGAGGCAGCAGGGCCTGCAGTGCTGCCTTTGGAGCAGCCCTGTGGAGGTGCTGTCTGTATGTCCAGGGATGCAGGGAGCCACATAAAGAAAGGAGAAGCCAAGTCTCCCCTCTGGCAGAGGGAAGCAGCAGGGCTCCAGGCCCTGGGGGAACATTAAAAGCTATTCCAGCTCCAGCCAGCCACGAGAACAGAGGTGTATGTAGGTGGGAAATGAGATGGCAGCAAGTTCATGCTCGTTGCTGCAGCAGGAACAGCCTGGGGGAGGTGAATCCCTCACTGGCAGTTCCAGGTTTCCTCTTCTGTCTTAGACTCTCGAGCAACTCGGTGGGAGACAATGGCTCCATTGCCTTGGCCGAAGCTCTGAGGGTGAACCACAGCCTGCAAAGCCTCGAGTAAGTTCCCCCTCTGTGCCTGGACTCCTTGACAGCAGAGCCCAGCCTCCTCCCTCCAGCAAAATCTGCCACCCCTCAAGCCCTCAGCCCCTCACCATCTCTCTCCCACTCCACATTCCCTGGATGTGCAGGTTGGAACACCATGTGGCAGCTCCAGCAGCAGCCAGGCTGGCCCTGCCTGCACCTAGGGGCACTGACAGAATTAACCCTAAAACCCAGTGATGGCTTTTTATTCTGGCTTGGAGGAAATCAGTAGCTTTGGGTCTTCTCTCTCTCAAAAGTGATGGGAATTGACTAAGGAGGGAGGTAACGGGCTGGGGCCTGGCAGAGTCAGGGCGGAATGGTGCAACCTGCATTCCCCATGGGAAGAGCACCTGGAGAGAGAGCTCCTGGCCATGAGTGGCTATGCCCTGGTTCTGTCCCTGTGACAAGGATCCCAAACCCACAGGAACCCCACGCCCAGCTGAGCCAGCAGCCACGATGTCAGCCAGGTGGGGACAAGGCTGCCCCAAAGTGCTGGCAAACCCTGTCCCCTCTGCTTGCTGGGGCTGGTGCTGCCGTGGTCAGCAGGAATTGCTGACCCTGCCCTGGCTGCTCCCAGTGTTGGTCCTTCTGCCTCGGCTCCCCCTGTTTCCTGTGGTTGAGAGATGCCCTTTTCTTGGTGAAATGGGCACTTTCCACCCCAAACATGACCCTGCAGCCCAGCTGTGATGCCAAGACTGGCCCATCCTCACACCTTCCCCATTTGTCTCAGTCTCCAGAGCAACTCCATCAGCAGTGCCGGGGTCACAGCACTGACAGCGGCTCTCTGCTCCAACAAGGGACTCCTCAGCCTCAAGTAAGTGACAGTCCCTCCAGCCACCCTGGCCAAAAGCTGCTGCTGGGACCCGGGAGCCTTTCAGCAGCCTGGGCTTGTGCCTGGTTGTTGCCACAAGTGCTCTGAGGTGTTGAAAGAAGCTTTGGTCCCCCCTCCAGCTGTGAGGATCTTCTCTCCATCTTTAGCTTTCTCCCTTTGGGACAATACTCATTCAGCCATGTCTTGGAATGAAAGGATGGCAGCAGGGATGGGAGGCTGGCAAAACACCCTGATGGGCCACCAGTGCCTGCAGGAAACACAGGGAATGGAGCTGCAGGGAATGGAGCTGCAGAAGCTGGTGGGGGTGGTCTCCTCAGTCTCTGGAGTCCCCCTCCAAAGCAGGGGGCAAAGGGGGCACAGGGGGAGCAGCTGATCCAGCCCTGCCTTGGCTGCTCCTCCCCAGCCCTGTGTCTTTCCCCAGCCTCCGGGAGAACTCCATCAGCAAGGAGGGGGGCCCTGCCATCGCCCGTGCCCTGCGGAGCAACAGCACCCTCAGGAAGCTGGAGTAAGTCCCATGGGCCCCAGGAGGGCACCCACACCACCCTGTGGTGTCCCTGGCATTGTCCTCAACTTTTCATGTGTGACTTGAGTCCTCTGTCCCTCCAGCCTGGCAGCTAACCTGCTGTACGATGACGGGGTCAAGGCCATCGCTGTGGCCATTGAAGAGAACCGGGCACTCACGTCCCTCCAGTGAGTTTCCCCCTGGGCCTGGCTGGGTCTGAAGCCCCTTGCGTGGACACGGGCAGGGACACTGCTCCTGGCCCTCAGCCCCTCCAGGCTGTGACAGTGGCACCCCTGGGTCACCCTCCACGGGAGGTGTGCTGTGACATCCTGAATGGACCCACGGGGTCTTGCACGTCCCTGGATGGGTGCAGATGGGTGTGGAGCCTGGATGGATCAGGGCACGCTCACAGCCCGAGGCTTCACCTGCCACTTTCTCCTGTTTGCAGCTTGCAGTGGAACTTCATCCAGGCCAAAGCAGCCACGGCCCTGGCACAAGCACTACAGTTCAACAGCAGCCTGGCCAGCCTTGAGTAAGTGGGGACACAGGTGGGTGGGTCCTGGGCCCTACTGGAAGCGACCTTAAAGCTCATCCAGTTCCCCCCCCTGCCATGAACAGGGACCCCTTCCCCTAGCCCAGGCTGCTCCAAGCCCCATCCAACCTGGCCTTGGACACTTCCAGGGATCCAGGGGCAGCCCCAGCTTCTCTGGGCACCCTGTGCCAGGGCCTCCCCCCCTCACAGGGAAGGATTTCTCTCCAATACCCCATCTAACCCTGCCTCTGGCAGTGGGAAGCCATTTCCCTTGTCCTGTCCCTGCAGACCCTTGTCCAATGTCCCTCTCCAGCCCTTCTGGAGTCCCTTGAGGCACTGGAAATCTGCTGTGTCTCCATTGCGTGTCCCTGGCTGGGGATGCTCTAAATGCCTTGTGGCCCAGGAGCTCCCCCAAGCCATCTGGGAATGCTGGGCCCTGTGCTGGCTGCCCTGTCCCTGCTCCTGGTTCCCAGCCACAGGCACACACAGCACTTTTGTCCCAGCCTGCAGGAGAACGCCATCGGAGATGAGGGAATGGCCGCCCTCTCTGCTGCGCTGAAGGTCAACACCACCCTGGCAGATCTCCAGTGAGTATCCAGGCTGCAGCAGGGCCCTGGTGTCACAGCCTAATTACCCTAATTAGTACACCATGGCCACCTCACAACAAGTGCTGAAGGGTCCCTGTTCCCTTGCAGCCTGCAAGTGGCTTCAGTTCGTGCGGCCGGTGCCCAAGCCCTGGCAGAAGCCTTGATGATCAACAAGAGCCTGCAGATCCTGGAGTAAGTGCCCCATGTGGCCACCAAGTGCCCACGGCTGTGCCACTGATCCCTGGGATGTCTGAGAGCCTGGCCCTTGGCTCAGCGCTGCTCCTACCCTGGCATGGTGATCTCCCAGGCCTGGCTTGCCTGGCCCTTGACTCGCTGTGTGCGGTCCCTTCTCCCCCTCCCCCCGTTTGGGGCCATCCCGGGCTGTCCTCCCTCACTCCTGCCTTTGTTTGCAGCCTGCGGGGAAACTCCATCGGCGTGGCTGGGGCCCAGGCCATGGCCAACGCGCTGAGGGTGAACCGCAGCCTGCGCTGGCTCAAGTGAGTATCCCGCTCCCAGGGTGAGCCAGGAGCAGCCTTTCCAGACATTCCCTTAGGGAAGAGTGATGGGATGGCCAAGCCAGTGGTTCTCAGCAGGGCAAACCCTGAGCGGGTGGCTTTTCCCAATGGCCAGTCGACACATTCCGTGCTGGTGGCCACATGTCCCTGGCTGTTGCTGTCTGACCCTCCTGCCTCCCGCAGCCTGCAGGAAAACTCCCTGGGCATGGATGGAGCCATCTGCATCGCCACAGCCCTGAAGGGCAACCACGGCCTCACCTATGTCAAGTAAGTGGCTGCTGCAGTGGGTGGGAAAGGCAGGGATGGGGAAGACCATGGGACCCATCCAGGGACCTGCCCCACCACCAGCACTGCCCATTCCTGGCTGCCCCACAGGGCAGGGGCATCCCGTGCTCCTCCCAGAGCGACAGCCCCACACCCACACAGCTCCAGACCCCTCAGCTCCTCTCCAGGGACGCCTCTGGGACAAAGAACCACCTCAAAAGACAAATACTGTCCAAAACATTCCGGGGGAGAAGTGGCTCAGCCCCTCCAGCTCTCCAGGGCTTTTTCCAGCTCCTCACTTGGCTGCCTCAGGGCTCTCAAACCCAGAGTGCCCTTGAGCAGGGTCCTGCATGGAGTGGAGTGGAGTGGGCACAGGTGATGCTGCTGCAAAGCTGGGCAGCATCTCCTGTCCCCACCAAGGATCCTGCTCTGCCTCGTGTCCCAGTCTGAGCTCCTCTCTTTGCTCCCAGCCTGCAGGGGAATTGCATTGGGCAGTCGGGAGCCAAGATGATCTCGGACGCCATCCGGACAAATTCGCCCGACTGCGTCGTGGACGTGTGAGGGGGCCTGGCTGCAGCGAGGAGGGGCCTGGGGGTCCCTCTGGCCAGGGTGCCTGCAGGGAGCTCCTTGGTGCCCATCTCAGGGGCAAGGAATGCTCCTGAGCTCCTGGCACGGCCCAGGAGGACCGAGGGTGTTGGATCAGGAGCGCAGGAGGGTCAAGACTCGTGTTGAAAGCTGAGGGATGTGTATGCCCATGTCCCTGTTCATCCAGGCCCAGGGGGAGCTCCAAGGAATGGGGGAAACACAAAAAGGAGGGAGAAGGGGCAGATCCCACATGTACCACAGACCTTGTTTTTGTGGGTGCTTTATCTGCTGGTGGCAGCAACTCCCCCTCTGATCTCCTCGGTGCTTTGTCACCCCTGGCTAAAAACAGCCCAGTCCTGCAGGCTCCCCCTGAAATCCCAGATGGACACGAGAGATTTGCTGCTGCCTTGCTCAGATGGGAGGGGTGCTGTGGACCCAGGCACTTCCAGCAGGTCCTGGCTGTTGCTGTGCCCTCAGTAACAGGTTGGTGCTGGCCATACACACCTGAAGTGTTTGGTAGAGCTGTTCTCTATCAAAGAGAGAGGTAACCCAAGGTGTAGGAGTGGAACCATCTAGAAAGACCTTGGAAAATAAAGAGTGCTCAGGAAAATGGAGGAGAAGGAGGATGAATGTAAGAGGAACCACACTGCACGAGGGTGGGCTGTCTCCAGCACATCTTGGTGCTACACCAGGACTGCCTTTGCTCAAACTTCTGCCTCTCAGCTTCAGGCTGGAGCTCTTGGATTTCCTGCTGTTGTCACCGGCGTTCTGTGACCTTGGGATACATCCTCCCAATCCCCCAGCTGCAGGGTCTGTCCCTAGCAGGTCACCTTTTGACCAGGTGGCTGCTGAGAGCAAAGGTGGTGCCTTTATGTGTGTGGCAGAGACCCAGTGACTCCCCAGAGGTGCCAGGTTTGCAGGTGACCCAGCAGCCAAACTGGGAACCCCCGGAGCCCCCCAAAAGCCACTGTCCCCTGTCCCCTCCCCAGCCCAGCCAGGACACGCTGCCTCACTCAGGGCAGCCAGTGGCTGCTGCAGGGACCAGGGGGCTGATCCCAGAAACACCACGCTGAGCTCTGGAGATGTAAATTCTTGGCAATAAATTAGTTCCTGGATGAGAAGATGCCTCGTGCAGCCTTGCTCTTGCACTGCAGGACATGTGGGATGGGCTGTGCTCCACTGCCCTGGGCTGAAAGCTCAGTTCACTGGCACAGGGGGGCTGCTGATGCTGCTGCTGCTCCTGCGTGGCACAAGCAGCTGCAACACCAACAGGGGCTTTCCCAAATCCCTGCTGGCTGTGCTGGAGGCTAGGTGGCAGTGCTGCCTGGAGAGAGAGGCTCTGGCTCTGTGCACACCAGGTACGGAGCCACTTTTCCATGTGGGCCTACAGCGCAGGAAATAGAAAACTGTAACTCCAACTGCAGCCCAGACTGGGACACTGGGCCTGGGCTCGTGGGTCAGATCATCACAGAATGGTTTGGGTTGGAAGGAACCTTAAAGCCCATCTTATTCCAACCTCCTGCCATGGGCAGGGACACCTTCCACTAGCCCAAGCTGCTCCAAGCCCCGTCCAGCCTGGCCTTGGACACTGCCAGGGATCCAGGGGCAGCCCCAGCTTCTCTGGGCACCCTGTGCCAGGGCCTCCCCACCCTCCCAGGGAACAATTCCTTCCCAATATCCCATCTAACCCTGCCCTCTGGCAGTGGGAAGCCATTCCCTGTGTCCTGTACCTCCAGGCCCTTGTCCCAAGTCCCTCTCCAGCTCTCCTGGAACCCCTTTAGGCACTGGAAGGGGCTCTGAGGTCTCCCTGGAGCCTTCTCTTCTCCAGTTCTAACTCCACTCCTTCAGTCTACCTGGTGCTGCTCTTTGTGCAGACAAGCCCTCGATTAAGTAAAGGATATGTTTAGGATAAATAGATTTAAGCCAGATTTAAAACCAATTGAAATGCATTCCCAGAGCAGCTTTTTATCCAGTTTTATTAAGCCAAAGAAATCTATTTGGACATAATAAAATGCAGGGAAATCAGGCACACAATGCTCACTGGAGTGAGACTTCTGGCACTGCAGTGCACAAGAGCCAGTTTAGTGCAATTATGGAAATAAGTGCACATTACTGTGATTCTCATTACGGATAAACTGCTCATGCTTTGAGATTCACAAACCTGGCAATCCAAGTTTAATTTTCAGGTTTAATGAACATCATTTACCAACTCCTGAATTCACAGTGACACACACTTTTCAGGCAGCAGGGTGTTAGCTCCTGGCCTCTCCAGAGTTTGTGCTTCAAGAGGCCTCCTGCTACTGAAGGGTCAGAAGTCATTATCACTTTGCTCCAGTGGCTCTGGCTTTCTTGCTCGGAGACTGGATTTGCCTGGGGAGATTTCCATGCTGTCATCTTCCAGATCATCCTCCTCCTCCTCCTCCTCATCTTCATCTTCATCCAGATCAATCTCACTATCCCCTGAGTCTTCCTGCAGGAAAGGAAACAAGAGTCCATGACCAGCTCAGCTGTGCCATGGCAAGGCCTCTGCCAGCCCAAAGTAAGGGATGGCAGCGCTGGCTTCCCCCTGCACTCTCAATGGATTGCAAACCTCCTTCCCCACCCCACGGGGCTGATGGACACAAATTCCCTGACTTCTGCTGGGTCTGGGCTATTAAAAACCTGACAGGGTGTTTAACAGTCAGGTGAGAGCTACTGTGAGACCACAGAACCAAGGTGAAGTGGAAGACAATGAACCACAGGAGAGGAACCCACCTGTGCCTTGCGCTGGCCTGGCCGTGCCGGGGCTGGGGTCCCCTTGGAGAGCCAGAGTGGAGGAACAGGAGAGCAGAGCAGGAAAAAAAAGTACAAGAACATAAAAGAAAACAGAAAGTACCCGGGCTGGGAGCAGGGGAGAAGGCAGCAAGAGCAGGCACAGCTCGGGTATCGCGTGCCACACCAGCAAGTGACAGAGAACGGGCACACACCGCTGGCTCTTCCTAACTCCATGAATTCCTTGAGGGGCTCAAAGCAGCCTCACTGGTTTCATTCCCTGAGCTGGGACACTCAGAGGCCTGCAAGGGTCCCTGAGCTCTAAGAGGCTCAAGTCAGAGGGCAGAGCCATGAGACAAATGAAGTGGCTGCAGCTGAAGGCAGTCACAGGCTGAAGGCCTTGGCTTTCCATGCCTGGATGTGCTGGGGCTGTGCCAACAGGGAGAAAGCTGGGAAGGCTAAAGGGAACAGAAACTGCAAAGGGTGCCTGTCCAAATCTGTCACTAACATGGCCAAGGACAATCAGGCAGCACTGGGACTAAAATGACAACATCTTCACCCACAGCACAGCACTCTGCCCTTCCAACACAGCCTTCACCACACCCATTCTGCTAGGAGCAAAGAGCAGAGCATGGGCTGCAAGTTCCTCTCCAGACACAAGGTGAGGGTGCCCAAAAAGCTGTGGCTGCCTCATCCTTGGAAATGTTTAAAGCCAGGTTGGATGGGGCTTGGAGCAACCTGGTCTAGTGGGATGTGTCTCGGGGTGGAACAGGATGGGCTTTAAGGTCCCTTCCAGCTCAAACCATTCTGGGATTCCCAGAGATGTCTGAACCACCCTCCTTGAGACAGGCAGCACTGGGGGGTGTCTGCTGGACTGAGACAGAAAGGTTCCTGCTACATTGGGAATTACCAGCAGCACAGGCTCAAACGCAACCCACAGTCACCACAGCTGTACTGATTCCTACCACTCTCCAAAGCAGTGTTCCAGCATCACTGGAGAGCAGAACAGCTCCACTGCTCCTGGGATGGCAGCAGCTTTTTGGGATGGTGGGGAGAGCTAACTGCAAATGCCAACCATATCCCAGCAGCTGGCTTCAGCTTCCTGGTGCAGATGCAGCCACTCAGGTGTGCCCAGAGGCACACGAAGGTTGCCCACGGATGCCAAAGGCTGGGCACAGACACAGAGCAAGTGTCTCCTGTGCAAACCTGTGTGTGCCTTTTACATTGTCCACTCACACATAAACCACAACCAAGTGCAAGGCCAGGAGCCCTGGGGCAGCAGGAATCCCAAGGGCACAGTCCTGGTCTCATCCTGGTCCCATCCTCCAGAGGACTGAGGCTGCCAGTACAGGCCATGGACAGGGCTCCAAAGAGTAGGTTTTTAGAGCAATGATGCAGATTTAGGTCCATTTATTTAACTCCTGCTGCACTGCACTGGTCCCTCTTCCCAGAAATCTGCCCCACAGCTCACCACAATGGCATTCCTGCAGCCTGTGTGCTACTACTGCTGCACTGCAGGATGGGGTGAAGGCACATGGGGCAGAGACTCCAAGAACAAAGGAAAAATAAGGAAATATGCATCTATGCCGAGGAGAGGCATCAGCCATTGGAAAGGAGGGGAAAAGCAGGCCTGGGGGGTGATCATTCAGCAGGTAAAAAGGTGTCTCTCCAGCTGAGGAGAGGGCTGGCATTCTAAAGCCCTGTCAGAGAAGCTCTGCAGACACATGAGATGGTTACTCACATCTTCCTCCGTGTCTCCACCCTGCATTGATCCCATGATCCGTGTGCCAACTCTTCCTGCAGGAGCAAAAAGAATCACCATCAAACCTGGCTCATGGTCACAAGAGCAAAGAGAATCACCATCAAACCTGGCTCATGGTCACAGGGAGGGAGGAGGAGGGATAAAGCTCAGTGTATCCCTCAGTGAGAAGATGAGATCCCAATTCATGCAGTCACCCTCCTTGTTAAGCCTCATTGCTCAGGAGAAGGTAGGAGGGGGTGAGGCTAACAGTAATTAACACTGGACTCAATGACCTTGGAGTTTTTCTCTAACATTAATGATTCTATGATTCTAATTCCAGTCAGGGTGCTATTTCCAGGGCTACCTTATTCCAGCATGATGGTTCTGACAGGACAAGAGGCAATGGCCACATTAAGAAACAGGAAATTCTATCTGAACACAAGAAACCTTTTTTTAACTCTGAGGGCAGCCAAACACTGGAACAAGGTTGCCAAGAGAAGTTTAGGAGTCTCCATCCGTGGAGATACTCAAAACCAAACTGGATGTGGTCCTGGACAAGCAGCTCAAACCTCCTGTTTGAGCAGAGAGGTTGCTCTAGATGATCTTGAGAGGTCCCTTCCGACCCAAAAAATCCATGAGCTGACACATTCCTTCCTCTGCTTTGGTACAGAGAGAACAAAAGCCTGGTTTTTCCATGTGGTGAACCCTTTGTCCTTTAGAGGGCTCAGACCCTTTCTGATATTCCAGGAGGGATTGAATCTCACAAGAACTCCTGGCAGTGCCCAGGCAAACCTCAAGAATTTCCTGTTGGGAGTTTGATGTGTAAGGCTGAAGAGGGAGGTGGGGATCTGCAAGGAGCTCAGTGAGAGGGGAGAACACACTTGTGCCTGCTCGGCTGTTTCTGGCTACACAGAGGCCGTGGGAAGATGTTAGCAGGTCTCCTTTGCTGGGGAGGGAGCCTGGAAGTGCTGGGAATGGGGACAGCAGAGCTGTGAGCAGGGAAAAGCTGCCTGTGGGCTGCCTGGGTGACTCAGCCCTGCTGCTGCACCCACAGAACCCCCTCAGCACTCACTGGATCCTATTTCCAGCCCCGCTGTGTCCATCCCATCTCACCATCTGTTCATCTCCTGCCATCACCAGCTTCCTCCACGCCAAATATGGATTGTTTCAACCTAGACAATCCAATCTGTGCTGTTTTTAGCATGAAAACAAAGCAGCTTTAAAATATACCCTGGCAAACCTCATTTTTTCTACTTCCCAAAGCACAAAAGATGACAGGTCCCTTTTGTTCCACGCAGTTTGAGCCGAGTTAGTGGTAGGAAAAACCTGCCTAACTCATCCCCAGCTCACCAAAAAACCCTTGTTGCATCAAGGCAGA
The DNA here is from genome assembly GCA_013397115.1 of Edolisoma coerulescens. Lineage (NCBI taxonomy): Eukaryota > Metazoa > Chordata > Aves > Passeriformes > Campephagidae > Edolisoma > Edolisoma coerulescens. Next base: position 69,874 of record VWZW01007125.1, read on the forward strand.
TAATTAAAAGAATTTAATGTCTTTATATAAAAAGCAGGCCTCTATCCAGCAGTTGCTGATAACACAGGAAGGGGAGATGGAATGACAAGATTTCTGGATAGATCTGTCTTCAGGCTTTTTGCTCTAATTTATGCTACACTAAATGATATAAATTTGGAGATGGTTACAACTGGCATCCTTACATGACAACAGAACCCCATTTTTGCCCAGCCTACGAATGACTCTTGAGTTTAACTGCAATTTTGCTCTGTAGAAGGCTCAGCATAAAGTGTAAAATTGGGAACTACTACCTCAAAAGGAGAAAGCTGCAGGGAGCTCCTAAAATAAGACAAAACTCAGAGAGATTTTGAATATAAAAGAGAATCAAGACGTCGGAGAAGGAGAGCTGATGGAATAGGACAGTTCCAAATGCCACGGGAAGCGCTTAGAGAATGCTCAGAGAAGGTGTGCAGGATGCTGCTCCTCCATCAGTGGGCACAGTGCAGACATCCTATGGACATGTAACTGCTCACACCTGGAGGAACTCGGGGATCTGGGACTGCCTGGACTTGGATCCCCACACTGTCTAAGCCAGGAGCACCTTTCTGAACTAGCAACTGTGGGATCAGCAGGGTTAGGTCCTGCAGCAAACCCTGGGACACTGCCAGGCGTGATCCCAGGATGCAGAGGGGCTGGGACTTCATCTGAGCACTCAGCTGTAAAGAGGAGAGAAATCAGATTTTCCATGGAGCATAATTTTTACTTCCAGACCATAACCCCCCAAGTTTCCCTGTGTGGGAGCAAGGAGGGCAGATGGCCATGGTGTGTTTCTGTGTGTACTGGGGGCAGGCAGGAAACAGAGGAGTCACCTGCATGGGACAGGGAGAGCTGGGGATGTTGTCACTTGGCTTCCTGGGTTCAGTTCAGCTGGGCTCACACAGCTGCCAAGAGGAGAGAGCCTGTGGTGCTTCCACAGATAAAGTGAACGCAGCTGGGACAGGCTGTACAGAGCAGTAATTAGGAAAGATGCTGGTAATGAACAGCCTGTAATTCACTGCACCTTTGGAGTCAAATCTTCTCCCCGTGCACGGCCATGGTTTGTAGGCACCGAGCCCTCAGGGAGCAGAAGGGAACGTGCATCTCCGATTTGGAGCCTGGGAGCTGTTGCCATTTTCCCTCTGTGTGATGCTGCCCATGGCACCAACCTGTGCAGCTGCCCAGGATGGAGCCACAGGGCTGGGATGATTTCCAGCTCCTCACCCAGCAGTGGGTACAGGTTAACCCTGTGCCTCACAGCAAGGAGTGACACACAACCTGAGAGTCTGGACAGCCTGGGAAGGGGACAGGTGGATTTGGAGCTGACACGTGTTGCTTCCAGTCTGGAGATCTGCAGTCAGGCTCCAGTGCTTAATGTGAATTCACAGCATGAGCTTGCAGCAGGAGACACCTCTCTTCCCTCTGCATCACATTCCCTTCCACACACAGAAGAATGGGATGAACCTTCTGCCTGATCTTTCTGAACTGTTGCCCTCTGAGCACTGAGTTTTTAATCATAGAATGATAGAATTTCCCGAGTGGAAAGGGAGCCACAAGGATCATCCAGTCCAGCCCCTGGCCCTGCACAGACACCCCAACAATCCCACCCTGTGCATCCCTGAGAGCGGTGTCCAAACGCTCCTGGAGCTCTGGCAGCCTCGGGGCTGTGCCCATTCCCTGGGGAGCCTGGTCAGTGCCCAGCACCCTCTGGGGGAAGAACCTTTCCCTGATCTCCAGCCTGACCCTGCCCTGGCCCAGCTCCAGCCGTTCCCTGGCTCCTGTCCCTGGCACAGGGAGCAGAGATCGGAGCTGCCCCTCGGGAGGAGCTGCAGCCCCCGCTGAGCTCTGCCCTCATCTCCTCTCCTCCAGATGAACAGTCCAAGTGCCCTCAACGGCTCCACAGACCCTTTCCCATGCCCACGTCCCTCCTTTGGACACTCTCCAACAGCTTTAGATCCTTCTGACATTGTGACACCCACAACTGCCCCAGAGCCGAGGTGAGGCTGCACCAGAGCAGAGCAGAGCAATCCCCTCCCTTAGTGCAAGACCCTGATCCCAGCAGCATTTTCCAGGCATTGCCAAAATCCAGGGATTCATTAAGCACAGCACAGCTGCTGTGTGGGGGAGCACACTTCAGTTTATTTCTTACACCTCCATGAAAAGGAAATCTGCCTGGAAGTGAGGGAGCTGTTCCCACCATTTCAGACCTACAGCCTCTCCTCCTTCTTCACTAGGTCTTCTGTTGGGATGGCCCAAAACCTCCTCCCTCCAGGGAACACCTCCCTTCCAGACACAAAGCCTCCAGCCAACCACAGCTCTGCTGGGAGCAGATGCTGAGATGGAGGGAGAAAGCCCCATTTTAGTTTTAGACAAATTAATTTCTGTGAATCCCATTTGCAGCCTCTTTCCAATGTTCCCAAACACATCTGACTGCCCACCTTTCCCCATCTACAGGAGCCTGGTAATACTATCCAGTAGCTGCTGTATCAGGGAACTCACGTCTGGAAAGACTTATCTGAGGGACAGGAATCTGCAGAGATCCACAGAGCAATAAAGGAAAATGGGAAGAGCAGCTGTAGCAGCTTCCTCCCTCCCCAGGTAACTTTGCTCACAGTACTGACAGTCAGATCCAGTGTTTCAAATACTGTTTTTCCCTCCCAGTTTTCCCTCCTGTTTGACTTGAGGAGGCAAGGAGTAAGAGACTAATCTGACTCTCCAAAATGCTTTTACAAGGTTTACAGTTAGGACTTGATTTGGTTTGCTAGGAAAGTATATTCCCTCCAGGAGCACAGCAACAAGGACCCACATTTCCCACATGTACAAAGCCCCAGGCAGAGTAAAACCGCCCTTGGGGAAGTTCCCCAGGAAGGAATTTATTTTTTGAAGTTCATTGAGAGAGCAGGATCAGTTTGGTGGAGCCCTCTGAGGTGCTCTGGGAGGAGGTGGACTTGTGAAATTTTTCCCCTTGATTCCATACATTACCCAACAGCTGGAGAACCTGAACTCTGCACAGCCAAATCCCTCCGTGCCAGACCCATTCCTTGTGCCTCAGCTTTGTCCCTCAGTCCATGGAATGTGTGAAACCACACACACTGAATCCTGGCTAACACATGCCAGGAGATGCCTGCAAACACCAGGGCTCCTCAGAGCCACTGGGAAGAGAACAGAGCAGATTTTGTTTTGTTGCTCTGTACTTCTTGATAACTGCTGAGAAATCAGGCAGGGATATTCTGAAGGGCTCTAGGGTTACAAACAACATTCCCAAGACCCAGATGGACTGGAAATTTAAGAATTCTGTGCCCAGCAGAGCCTGTGTCACAGCTGCTGCTGTGTCTGACTCACGTCTGCCCACCTGACACCACATCAGGCACCCCTTCTGTGCAGACACCCAAATTTAATTTGGCCTCACAAAAAGCATCTGGAAGACCCACTGAGTATGGGAACTGCAGATTCCTGGTGTTTCTGAGACTCAGGCCTGGCCATGCTGGCACTGCTGGATGCCAGGAGGATGCTGACAGTTTCTGGAGTCTGTGGCAGAAGTTTATACGTGCAACAGCCCCGGCAAATCCTCCCTGTGGGCACTTCAGTGTTGCCTGACTGTGAACAAGGCATTTTCTTCTGATTTGTTTCTCAAAACCACAAGCTCCAGGCACTCTGCAGCAGCAGGGAGACCCTGACCCCTGTTTGTTAAGGGTTTCTAAACAGACGGATTGGGGGAATGACCTGGGAAGGGTAAAGAAGGAAACCACATCCCGTGTGCTGGTAAGAGACAGCTGTCCCCGAGGATGAGGCAGAGGGATCAGGGATGGGATCACACAGCATCTGAGGGATGCCCAGACAGCTGCAGAGGCCCTCAGCACATTTTTCTTACCAAGACTCATTTCCAGAATAGAAAAGAATGAAACATCTTGAGAAATCCAGATTTGCGTTTGTAAAGACAAATGCACTTGCATACATCTCCTTGTCTTGGACTCAGAGATGTAATTTCCTTGAGGAACCAGAGAGAAGGGAAAACCAGACCAGTTATTTAACATGTGGTTTTAGAAATCAGGCAGGTGACAGCCACAGGAGCTCAGTGTGAACAAGACATCCAACAAGGAGCAGGCAGCTGTTGCACATTACCAACTGAATCCCTCCACTCTCCTGCCAACCAATTTCACACCTGTGGTTTCTACACACCTGGGGGAGGTTAAGAGGGAAGGAAAACATTCTAGAAATTCCACAGCAGAAATATGAACACGGCCACAAGCTGGAGAGAAAAATTCCATAAGCAGAGTGACAATTCCCACTGAGAACAGGACTTCCCTGCTTTTCAGCCTGCCTACTGTATGGAAGGATTGGAAACAGGACTGTGGAGGCTCACCTGAGAAGATTAGTAGGTCAAAACTTCCCTTTTCCCTACAGGACTGAAAAAAATGAGGGATAATTCAGGTTCTGCATCCTTCCCCCAGCATGCAGGGTGCCACAGGCACTCAGCAGCAAGTGCCCTCTCTGCCAGCACATCATTAACATCCTGATCCTCTGGGCCAGCTCTGCCAAGGAAAGGGGCTCCAAGAGAGCTGCTCCCTCACTGTGTGACTTTGGACTGATTGTCTGCTTAAAAAATAGGGTTTTATAAAGCTCTCTTCTTACAGTAAAGGTCAAATGGGGCTGAAGTTGTTCCTGTCTCAGTAATGAAATGGCCTCTGTGGTCAGGTCAGGGCAAAACCACCCCTTGAGACCAATGTTATAAAAGGAAAAGAGCTACAGCACTGAGAGAAATGGTTCACAGGAGCTGAAACACCCTGGCACTGTGGAATAGAGGTGATTTACAGGCACAGTTCCACAAGGATGGACTATTTCAGCTTCATTCAGCAGCACTGCATTGTCACCAGCACAGTGTGTCCAGTCTGCGTGTCCCCACCTGCCACCTCTGGAAGGGGAGAGATCCTCATGATGCCACAATGCATTTCAGGACTCTAGTCCAAGTGACTGAAAAGATGGATCTGCACATGGAATCACAACATTGCTTCAGAATCTGCCACTTCTGATAGCATGGGTGACAAAAACCCATTTAGTTCAAGGGGAGACTGGATAAGTTCTTAGGAGAAAAGAAATGTACTGAGGATTAGATTAAATCTGTGAAGCCACAACTGATGGGGTTGCAACAGCTTGAGAGCAGCAGGGAACCTGAGGGAAGTTCCCATGTGCTGCCCCAGACATTTTCTTTCAGGCAGTGCTGGGGAGGGACCAGGCTGGATGGATGCTATGGCTGATCCAGCACAGCAGCTTCTGTATTCCCAGGACAAGGCTTTGCATCCTTTACCCCAAAGTCCACCCCAGCTGCACATGAACAACCATCCTGCTGCAAACAACTCATCTATGGCCTGTTTCAGGCAAGAGGTTTCTCTACACTGCAAATGGTTAAGACTTTCAAGGCTGAAAGAATTTCTTTTTCTTTGGCTCTCTGACAAAACAAGAATCTTACTGCAAGTGCCACCACAAATTCAGGGAAGTCCATTGTATTTGTCACAGCCTCAAATATCTATTGCCAGACAGAATAAAAGCGGATGTGAAATTTTACTCACATTGACAATGTTAAAATTAAAATGTAGAGACTGTATTGCCTCCAGCTCTGGCATCCCCAGCACAGGAAGGACGTGGAGCTGCTGGAATGAGTCCAGAGGAGGCCACAGAGATGCTCTGAGGGCTGGAGCCCCTCTGCTCTGGAGTCAGGCTGGGAGAGCTGGGGGTGTTCACCCAGAGAAGAGAAGGCTCCAGGGACACCTCAGAGCCCCTTCCAGGGCCTAAAGGGGCTCCAGGAGAGCTGCAGAGGGACTCGGGACAGGGGATGGAGGGACAGGCCAAGGGGCAATGGCTTCCCACTGCCAGAGGGCCAAGTTAGATGGGATATTGGGAAGGAATTGTTCCCTGGGAGGGTGGGGAGGCCCTGGCACAGGGTGCCCAGAGAAGCTGGGGCTGCCCCTGGATCCCTGGAAGTGTCCAAGGCCAGGCTGGATGGGGCTTGGAGCAGCCTGGGCTAGTGGAAGGTGTCCCTGCCCGTGGCAGGAGGTGGGATGAGATGAGCTTTAAGCTCCCTTCCAACCCAAACCAGTCTGGGATTCTGTGATAAATCAATGTATTCTCTGATTTACAAAAGCAAGTGATCAGTGGCACAGGGGTTTATTATAATAAGCCCCTTCAAGGAGGGGACTTGCCTGTAACTGTGACAATAAAGCAGCTGTTGCCCACAGGCAGCACCTGCAGCTTGGCCACTGTTCTCCCAGCCATGAGCTCTCACCTCCCTGCTCCCTCCTGGATCAGAGCCTTTCCTGCCTCCCTAACCCTGCTTTTGCCATACTTGCTGACCCAGCAGCACTGAAGTCAAAGCTCCAGAGCCCTTTCCAGCTTCCTTCTTCAGCTGCTCCTGCCTGCTCCTCTCTGCACGTGGGGAAGGGGTCCATTTTCTCTCTGCACCACACAAGTCTCCCCCTGCTCCCTCTTTGCTGCTCCATGGGAAACTAAATCTTCTACCTTCAAGTCTTTTAATTGGCTGAAAGAATAAAACCAGGAGTAATATTGTCAAACCTGTATTTAGTTTGAATTTTGCTGTATCTAGACAGAGCTCATGAAAGGGCTCTTGAGGGTGAGAGGGTGCTGATTTTTCTCAATTATACCAAGTGGCCTAAAAAGAGGGATTATCTCTCCCTGAGAATCTTGCCTCTATAATGGCAAAACACACTGGAATAGCTGCCCACCACAGAGAGAGGGAGGAAGCCTTATCACCCAGCACTGATAACCTGGGAATTAGAGATGTAGAAGTGCGCCACAGGGACTGAGCACAGTGGACCCTTTCTCCTCAGTTAGAAAGCAAATGTGGCTCAGCAGCATCACCATGTAAGAAAAGATAAAGCTTCAAAGGAAAGTGATTGAAATATCTTCAATTGAATCAAGGAAAAAAGCAATAATTAATAGAAATAATGTTCTTGTTATGCTGCCTTGATCATTAAGTGTATTTTAAATGCAAATTGCTGAAGAACACCAGCAGATCTGGGGTGTGTTTAATAGCAAACAGGCAGAGAATACTCATCCCTGGTTTTCTAAAGAAGCTGCTGCTTCTGACGTTAATCTCAGGTCTTAAAGTCTGATGAACTGAGTTGCCATTAAGAGTAATTAATGATAACAAAGCTCTTCCTGGAAAAAATTCTACTTGCAGCAAAATATCCAACTTTTAGAGTAAAACTAAAACCGCTATTAAGAGCAGCAGGTACTCAGGTTATGGTGTTCTCTGAGATGAAGCATCACAGACAGCTACAGGGTCACTTCCAAAGCTCTAAAACCTGTGTACAAACCTTTCCTTGAGAAATGCCAATGTAAAATATTCCTTAGGGAATATCAGTGTTTCTAGCACTTAACAAGAATTTTCAATTTTCAAGAAAAACAGAGGAAGGGAGGATAGAAGTGCTTGAATTACACTGACTTGAGAACATCAGCTTCTTTCCCTGGTCTCAGTCAGAGAGGGGAAAGCAGAATTCCACTCACAAAACCCCACATATTTGCAGTTTATCTAAGGAACAGCTTCCAGCAGGAGTGGTGGCACATGAAATCCCTCACACAGGCACTTGCTCCAGACCCCAGAGAGGTTTGTGCTGCCCGTTCAGAATCCTTCACTGCTAACAAGAAGAACTACCCTGATTGCCTGGCTGTGTTTTGCTCGACTTCAGACTAAGCAGAACCTTTCTTGTCCCACTGAGCGAAACACAGATCCTCACACAGCAATTCCTCTGAGCTGCTGGTGAGCAGTGGGATCAGCAGGCAGAGGCTGCAGTTGCACTCCCCATGAAGCAGGACAGAGGGCTCACATCCCTCCCTGGGAGCAGCAGCTCAGGTTGCTCACTTGTGCCCAGTCAGTGCAGGCGGCTTTACTGACTCACTGAAGGTTTCCTTTGGAAGACTCAGCTAAAACAGGTGCCAACAGCTAAAGGGAAATAAATGCTTTGCAATGAGAAGTGGTATTGCTTCCCTAAGGCTTTGTATAAAACTACTTCAGGAATGTGTTAGGCAATACCAAGGCAGGATTTTCCCCACACAGTGATTTTTTTTTTCCCCAGTAAATAATCTTTCATTTGCTCCCCTGGAAGCACTGTTTTCTCCACAGGACTTTATTCTCCTACAGCTCTGAGAGCTGAGCAGCGCCAATAGCCTGAAGGGTGACAGGGGCTTCTTATATTTGCAGCTAATCAGATAATTCCAGCATATCCCTGTGAATCAAGGCAGCTCAGGAAGGGTTAGGATACCTTGCAGGAGAGCTTCCGTGCTGATGCGGTGCCTCATGATCTGCAAATCCCCCTCACTGTCGGATCCTTCATCCTCCTGGATGTCTATGTCAGAATCATCATTACCTGGTTAAAAACAAACCCAGTTAATATCACCCAAACCAAGCCACAGCCCAGAACAGCAGCTGGACACAGGAGATACCAGCAGTTCTACCTTTGTTCAAGCCCAAGAGGAATTGAAAATGCAGCTGCAGAGAGCATTGGCTCTACACAAGAGCATAGGAAAGTGGCCAATATCCACATTCCAGGGAGAAATCCTTCAGCATTTGAGTGCCAAAGCAGCATTCACTGTAAACAGGAGTCTTGGGACAATCTCAGACTGTGCCATAAAGGTGCTGTTTAAACACCCCCTCTGGCTGTGAAGAGAAGGTGCTACTTCAGCAAGTGATTTAAAGATAAAACTCTTTGAAAAGCATTGGGAAGTGCATTTATTACCACATCTCCTGGTTTTACCCTGACACCAGCAATGCCAAAACCCATCCCCTTGGACTATCTGCCTTCCATTTAATCCTAGATAAGCATGGTTCCACATCCCCAGATAAAGGAATGCAGCTACAGCCAAACCCAAGATGCTGGAGAGATGGGGAAGCTTCCAAAGACACAAGAACTTCTTCAGACATTTTCATAATCTGCCTTTGTTTCTTTCTCCCCATCCAAAGTAAAGCTCCCTGTCCAGTGCCAGGACAAACCCAACAGGACCCGATGGGAGCACCCAGAACAGCAACATTTGCTGCTCATTATTTAGAGAAAATAGGCAATTCTTTCCCAGGTACATTTAATTACACACATGTCTGAGCTGAAAATGGAAATAACTACTTTAATTAGGATTAGTAATGGTCTGACACATCTTTGCAATATTTAATTATCGGACAATATACAAATATTAGACATTTTCTCATCTTCTTTTTCACTGCAATATTAATTTAATGACAAAATAATACTGGCAAGAGAAGTATTTGCTAGCCTGATAAGATGACAAGGCTCCAGCAGAGTTAGCTATAATTTCTATTTGCACTTTCCTCTTTGGCAAGTGAGGGAATCACTCACTGCTGTGTGACCTGGATGCTGCTTCTGTTTGCCTGGCATTTAGGAAACTGGGGTTTTGTTCAGCCTTGCATGGGCAAACTCCATGTGGAGCTTACAGAAAGGATTCAAGTCTGTGCCCAATATATTAAAGAATGAATTCAGAATGAAGAACTGTGATGGCTCTTACTGCTACTAAAATGCCCCCATTCTTATTTGATGGGGGTTTTTTCTTCCTTCTTGGTTATTTATGTTATTTTTAGCAGCAATTTCTCCCTTTCAGGCTTTGTCACTTGTGTTCCCGTTAGGCAGCACCACTGCCAAGAGCTGAGGATGCTGTAGGGAGCCCATGGATTACTTGGCCAAACCTTTCCAATTCCATGGCCATCCGTGCTTCCTGCACCTCTCTGGGATCTCCTGAGCAGGAGCTGCCAGCTGAGCAGGGACCAACGGGCTGGATGGGATACGGGGAAGAAATTCTTCCCTGTGCCTTTAAAAATCCCAGATTGCCTTTCAACCCAAATGAAAATACAAATTCAATTGGAATCCCAGCATGTCATGGCCTGGCTTGGAAAGGACCTCAAAGCCCATCTCATTCACCCCTGCCATGGGCAGGGACACCTTCCCCTAGCCCAGGCTGCTCCAAGCCCCGTCCGACCTGGCCTTGGACACTTCCAGGGATCCAGGGGCAGCCCCAGCTTCTCTGGGCACCCTGTGCCAGCGCCTCCCCACCCTCCCAGGGAGGAGATTCTTCCCAATAACCACAGTACAGCACTTTTCCTGCTGAGTTGTGACTTTGAAACAAATCCTGTTATGGATCTGTGGCAGGAGTTTGGGTTCTCCTTGAACAGCCTGGCCGGAATCCTGGTGCACAGACCCCAGCTCAGAGCATCACTGCAGTGAACTCGTGCCAGAGGCTCTGGGAAGTGACAGCTACAAATGCAAATTCAGCAGTATCAAAATTCCTGCACCCAAGCCTCCTGCTCCCTCTTGAAAAGACATAAAGCACCTTTTTCACTCCCCAAAAATAAATATACTGCTCCAATCCAGCCCAAGGGCTGCTATCACCATGCCCAGCTCTGTTCATGTACGGTCTGAGTTATCAGCTGAGCTGAACTGTGCTGAGTCAAAATCCCAAGGACACAGAAGCAGAGCACAGTGCTAAAAATTAAAATACACAAGATAAAGAGAAGCTGAGTACAGGCTTTTCATCAGGATTAAACATCAGCCCAGCCCAGGGCTGTGTGTGACCTGTCCTAGGCAGTGTTCCACACCAAACCCCTCACTCTACACCCAGTGTGCCCAGTTCTCATCAAAATATTCTTGGTATTCATAAAAAGTGGTAATTCACAAAGTTTCATTTAACAACACGTAGAAAGACCTGTTGCCCTAGAAGAAGCCACAATCTCTTTTGCGTAACACTGCACAACCAACTACAATCCATTTCGGGGAGACAAGGAACATTCCTTATGAAAAAAGCAGATTTTTCTCAGGATCAGCATAAAGCAATGAAGACAATCAACCACAGCACCACAAATTGCCATGTGCTTGTACATGGAGTACAGAACCCACTGAATGGAGCTGGCTTATGAGATTTATATGGGTTTACATGAGGATTATTGGAATTCTCACAACAGACTTATTTATTATTATTCAGCAGTCCATGTGCCCCACTTGAGGCCAAGCTGGCAGCTTCCAGAGGCTTCAGACTGAGGTTTTAAGCAGCTCCTGTATTTTTATTATGAAAAGGTAATCAGCAGAATAAGTCTGTAAATAGTGCTGGGCCCATCTCCCCACTGTGTGATTGACTCTACTGCACAGAAAACACTCCAAATATCAGTCTGCCTGAGGGAGAATATACTGGGATTTTAAACCCCACTTGCCTTTCATTTCAACATTTCTATTTCATAAAGATGGGTTTCAGTCAACTAAATTAGTTTCCTTTAAAGCTGTCCAGCCACAAAAAATACATCCTGGTTCCACTGATCTCCAAAGGTGGGATTTTTGCTCCTGCTCCCACTGGTCCCAGAAAAAAAGCCAGAGCTGATACCTGGACAGATAATACTATACTGAAATGATTTAATTTCTGGTAATTTGCAATGCTTGAAGGAAAAGCAGCATGATTTAATAACTTAGCAGTGATTTCATTACAGATTTGGTAGTTTGCATCAATATTCAAGTAAAGGTATCCAGCTGTAAAATAAGAAGTTACTGTGGTGAGGATAATGAGCACAGTGGCTATTGTTTATTGATATGCTCTGGAATTAGCTGTAAGTGCTGTGCAGAATGTCCAATTTCATCAGAAAATCACTGCCTTGAAAACACAGGCACTGGCTCCACAGCAATTACTGCATTCAGCAGGATGCTGGTTTTGGTGAGAAAACACCATGAGAACAATCAAATGGGCAGCTGACAGCAACTTGATCCAAAATGAAATCCAGTTAATAAATGGCAAGAAATAAGGCAGCAAGAAAAATCAAAGGGGGTGGGATTGGGATTTTTAATGTGCTGAAGGAGAGTGAAGCTCAGTGCCTGTGGGAAGCCAGAGCTCTGCCAAAGCCATCCTATTGTCACACCAAATCCAGAGTCTGCATCAGCCTGGACACTCCTAAACCCACAGCTCTGCACCCTGAAGGGAAAGAAAGGCTTCGATATAAAAATTTCTGGAGGGAACGCCCTTTGTCCTTAGCACAACACTGAGATCTGTCATCTAAGAAGAAATCTGTCTCTAAGAAAAATTTAGCCTGGTACTGAGAGCTACTGAGCAAGGTCCTACAAATTCCAGTAGAAAACTTGGATGTTTAGAGCTGTGCCCAAAAACTGGGCAGTAACAGCAACATACAGCAACAAGGAGGTTGCAGAGGTTGCTCTAAGTGCAATTATTTATCATTTTAAGATCACAGAATCATGGAATAATTTGGGTTGCAAGGGACTTTAAACTCATCCCATTCCAGCCCTGCCATGGGCAGGGACACCTCCCCCTATTCCAGGCTGCTCCAAGTCCCATCCAGCCTGTTGTATCTACAGAATCCACCTGATTTATCAGTAAGGATGATTAACCACTGCCTGGGGAAGCAATAGGTCTCAGCCACTTGAAATAATTAAAATTAACTCTGGATGACAAGCTCCACTTAAACTGGCATTTGGAGTCTCAGCAGGAGTGAGCAGTTGAGTTATTTTTGGGCCCATTTGATCAAGAGGTCATATTTGGTGACCAGAACTATTTCTAACAGTCTTACAAGCCAAAAATCCATGAAAGTACTATTAAATTAGACCATGAATTTGCAATTACCCAACAAGCACAACACAAAGCTCCTGTGGACCAGTTCCAAGTGTCTCTCACAAGAAGATGGATGGCCTGAGCACCAGAAATATCCTCCAGGAATCATCCAGGAGTTCCCTCTCAAATCCCACAACTGCTGCAATGGGGCTTTTTGTTTGCCTGCTGTCAGATTTTAAAGCACCAGCTCTGGAGTAGAAAGGCTGCACCCAGGAGCATCAGTTAATCCTCTGGTTCTTGCTCAACAAGATTCAAGTAGTGCAGATTTCCAAATGCTGTGGAAAATGAATGTTTACTCATTCTACAGACCAAGACGGAGGAAGCAGGGTGGACTGACTGGAGTAGCACAACAGAAAGTGGCGGAGTCAATGACAAATTCAGTTTTACAGCAAATACTTCTGCATATTTAAATTAATCCTGGGCACAGCATTGGCCAAAAGAAATACAGGAAATATTTTTTAAAATTCAAAGGGTTTACTTTTTATACCTTCCCAAACAAAATATTTTACTTTTTAAAAAATAGAGTTCATATATATTCCAGCAAAGAAGGTGAAGAGAGACTTTGGACAAGGGCCTGGAGGGACAGGACAAAGGGTAATGGCTTCCCACTGCCAGAGGGCTAAGTTAGATAGGATATTGGGAAGGAATTGTTCCCTGGGAGGGAGGGGAGGCCCTGGCACAGGGTGCCCAGAGAAGCTGTAGCTGACCCTGGATCCTTTGGAACTGTCCAAGGCTGGGTTGGATGGAGCTGGGAGCAACCTGGGATAGTGGAAGGTGTCCCTGCCCATGGCAGGGGATGGAATGAAATGAGCTTTGGGGTCCCTTCCAACCCAAAGCAGTCTGGGATCCTGCAATTCTCTATCGTCTGCTTTTAAATTGATAAAAAACTTTTGAAGAATGTGAGACAATGCATTGGAAAAAGTGTGTAAAAAGTGAAAAAGAAAAATCTGTAAATGCAATAAGCTGATGAGTCTGAAAAACTGTTTCAGTCCAGAAACATTCCAAGTTGTCCCTTTTTGCTCAAAGAAGTTTTTTTGCAATGAAGTTTTTTGGATGAACCTGAGGAAATAAATTGAATTTCTGCTGTAGTCAGTGACCTTCCCTGGCCTCTCCCCTCACACAATCCAGTACCAGAGCATCCAGTACCCGCACCTAACAGGAGTTCTACCTACAGCCTTCATCCAAGCAGTGTCTAACACACTAAGAGTCACTGTGCCATTGACAAGGGAACCAAGCCCTGAGTTTCAGGCAATTGGATTTGTTACTTGGCACCAGCCTTGGAGGTGGCACAGGGGCAGCAGATGTGTGAGACATCACAGCCTGGAGCAGCTTCTCTAAGAGCATCTTTTGCGAAGCAAAGATTAGAAAAATAACAGCAATTTCCTCCCTGCTCTGTACAAAAGACATTTTTATACTGCTGCAAATACTTAATTGTATTTTCATCAGGCAGATAATACTCAGAGCCTGATCTGTAGCTAGAGTTCAAAACCTTTATGTTGTTTAAGAACAGTTTTTCAGACAATTTAGTGTTGGCTTTTTTTTTTTTTTCAGTGCAGTGGTTTTATGGAGTTGCTCTGTCAGAGAGAAAAACTAATTTGCAATGTGTGGCAGCAAAAAGAACAGACTGCTTATCAACACCACTAAACAATTTTGCCAGTTTTATGTGAGTACCACAACAAATCCATGGACTTTCTACATTCTTAACACAGATCTGCACAACTCAACCTCCATCCCACAGCTCTTCTTTATAAGAAACAGGATTTAGCCTTCTCAGCCTGAAACTCAACTGAGAGATGTCCAAAACTCCTGCAACTTTATTGCAGAGAGAAATGAAGTGTTAATTTGGAAGCCTTCTTACCAAATTAGCAGGAGATAAGGTCAGGGGATCCAGACAGTTCCAGAGCTCATCAATTACATGGGTCCATGAAGGTAACAGTGCTCACAGGGCAGAGAGGATGCTGACTTTTATCAGTTAATGGGAACAATTTATCACTACCTGCCAGCCCACGATGCTGGAAAAGACTCATTAGGTGTTTTGCAGCTCCCAGGGGCAAAGAGAGTGAGAGAAGCTGCCCTGTTCCTGGCAGGGGCAATGGCCTGCAACCCCTCAGAGGAGGGAAGCAATGAACCTGTTCCAAGGAAGCTCACTCCAGCACCCCAGCATTCCAGAGTCAGCCAGGGAATCCTGGGATACTGGGAGAACCTGCCCACCTTCCAGTGAGCAGGGAAGGAGCTCATCCTTTCATCTCCAGAACCCATTATATGAACAAGACCAAGTCAGAGCAGGGTCCACTTCAACCACCCTGGTGTCTGTTGGGTTGAAGGCCCAGGCAACAAAGTCCTAAGTTTCCAAACAAATTGAAGATGGAATAAAACTTCAGATAAAACCACCTTGCTTTGTGTGGGGGGCATTACTCAAAAATCTAAGTGGAATAATGAAGTATTTAGCAGGTGGTGACAGGACAAGGAGTGATGGTCCATTTAGACAAGAAATTGGGAAGGAA
The DNA here is from genome assembly GCA_013397115.1 of Edolisoma coerulescens. Classification (NCBI taxonomy): domain Eukaryota; kingdom Metazoa; phylum Chordata; class Aves; order Passeriformes; family Campephagidae; genus Edolisoma; species Edolisoma coerulescens. The sequence continues at coordinate 85,011 of VWZW01007125.1, forward strand.
TTGTTCCCTGGGAGGGGGGGGAGGCCCTGGCACAGGGTGCCCAGAGAAGCTGTGGCTGCCCCTGGATCCCTGGAAGGGTCCAAGGCCAGGTTGGACGGGGCTTGGAGCAGCCTGGGCTAGTGGAAGGTGTCCCTGCCCATGGCAGGGGGTGGCACTGGATGAGCTTTAAGCTCCCTTCCCACCCAAAGCAGTCTGGGATTCTATGAAATACTCTTCCCTCCAAAAACCTACCTCAGAAAGATGTTTCTGATGGTGAAGTCCTTCTTTACTCTTCCCTGTCACTGGCTCATTACAGGGCACATCCTCTCTCAGGAGCATGTAGCACCCAAAATCCAAACAGCTGAAAGGCTGAAGTGCTCAGGGCTGCAGCACCTCACACCATTTCCTCACCATGCTCACAGGCACTCTTGATAAAATCACTGCCAGATCCAGCTGCAGGTCTCCCGGGGATCCTCTCCAGCAGAAACTCCATCCCTCAGGTGATCCCTGTTTCTGGTGTGAATTGCACTGTTAACCCTGGGGGAGGGTGGGCAGGCAAAGCTGCTCAGTGATGCCGAGCCCATTCTGCTGCTCTTTCTTTGTTTCCTCTCGTGCAAAACATGTATTTTTCCTGTGATGAGGATCCTGGGATTAACTCAACTGCTCTGTAAACAAACTGTGCCATCTAAGACACCAACTTCTGCACTCTCCCACCAAAGCAAATCTCTTGGGTTTGAATTGTTTGAAGGGCAGCATTTAATTAAAAACGAGAGGAGGAGAGGGGGGTCTGCTCTAAGGGGAGAGCCCAGGTTGTCAAGTGTGAGCAGACCGTGGTCTTGGGGAGCTTTACAACATTCCATCAATTAACCTCTGTGCTCCTGGCTGGAAAACAGCCCTGGAGAGCCCAAATTTCCTGTCTCAGTTCCACCCCTGCAGACTTTCACAGACAAAGGCAGGGTGGAGCTGACAGAGATGACTCGATTTGCCAGGGTGATGGGACAGTCAATAAACGAGCCAGCTCTGGCAAATGGATCCTGATACTCTTCTCACTAGAATAAATACTAATTATGACAATTAGGTATTTGAATTAAGATGTATTATGGTAATATCTGAGGTCATTAAAAGTAATAATCACATTCTTAGGTGGCAGTTAAATCAGTCACTAAAAGGCAAAGTTCCTTTTATTTCAGAGAGGCAAAATGACAGAACAGTTTTCCAAGTGAAAGTCCACAGACAAGCACAAAGCAGGGCAGCAGATTTTCATGTTATACCTCACACTGCCTGTTAGTGATGGCTGATGTCCTCCTCTTGAACTTTTTTACCCCAAAAACCGTCTGAGAGCAGGACTCGGACTTTTCACTCAAATAAGTCCTTGAAATAATTCCACATTCTAATAATTTATATTGCAAATCCTGTGTTTCAGCTACAGCTTCTTCACTTTTTACCTCATTGATATGAGATCAAAGATGGGCAGAAATCAGTGAATTTCCTCTTTCATGAGTTTGCTCCGAAAATCTCGGACACCAAACAAACTGTGAAGTGCAACTTTTATGTCTTTACTCAATTTCAGCTTCCATGAACTCTCCCTCTGATCCTGAGAATTAACTTTCCTTCTAGTTTCTCCCAGTACCAAATAAAAATGCACAGATTGCAATATTAAATTCAAAGGGGTAGTTCATGATGAAGTTCTGGCTGGTGTTTGGCTCAAAAAGAGCAATATCTGGTTTGTGAGCTTTCTACAGAGTCTCAAGAGGTTGTTAATTCCGTTCTGATCCTAATTAATTACGAAGTTGTTTAGGGGGGAAAAAAAAGAAAAAAAACCCCAAATTTTAATTGCATTCCCATTTTGCAGGTACACTAAAATCAAACAAATGCAGAGAGGCAAATGTGGATCCCATTGAGAAGACTGATGATCTTACAGAGGATTTTAAGCTGTGAGTTTTCATCTGGGTAACTTCTGATGTGTGTCATAAAGAATTGTTCTGAACACAGAACCAAACTCTGTGCCATGCACTGTGGCAAGCAAGTGCTGAGGACAGAAGCTGGGGACAGAAAGGACACTCTGGTTGTGCAGGACACCCCAGCACGTGTGTGATGAGGCACAAACCAGCAGCACTACTCACCTCCATGAAGCATTTGGCTGAGAGAATCCTCTGTCCAAGTCTGCTCTCAAACCAGCAATCCCGTGGCACTGGGACAAGTCTGTGTCCCCAGCCAGCCCAGGGAGGGGTGGGAACAGTAAAATGAAGCCTCAATTTGCTCACTGATTGCCCAGCTTTCAATGGCTGACTGTGGTCATTCCTCAGCTCTGCAGGTAAAACTGGCAAGGCAGGGGAACATTCCCAGAGGTTTGGTTCCCCATCTCACTGCTGTCCTTTTAAAGTTGTCATGATTCTGCTTTTTCTAACCCTGCCTGCTGACTGTCATCACCCCACATCCCCTTGGAAGTGGACACTTTCCCATGGAGTAGCCAGTACTTAGCAACTCCTCTGCTAATACGAGAGCTGAAGGAATCCCACTTACTTCCACTCTTTAGCAGGTGCTGCTCCTCGTCCTTCAGCCTGTTCTGAATAAGACGTAACATGTTGGCTGCTTCCTGCAAGAGGAGAAGAGAATTCCCTTGGGAAAGCTGCCACAGGTAGAACGGGACTAGAAAATGTCAGCATTGAAAATATTTTATGGAAAAATACATCTGATTTGAAACATGAAGCTCCTGCTTTGACTAGGAGGGTCAGGATGTCAAGGCCAGGTCAACCTGTGCACAGAAAATCAACCTTACATCCCCCCTGAGTGAAACATCACTTATCCCATGGAAAATGAGTTTATTTGTCTTCATCCCACAGAACATGACTGCTGGTGCTTTGAAAAGAAGGCTTTGGTAGTTGTTTTCAGCCAATAGATCATTAAACACCAGAACTGGATTGTGAAATGACTGCACTTCCAAACACATCCAAACCAGAAAGAATCCACACCTTTCCAAGCATGCAAACAAAACTGGAGCAAACACTCCTACCAACAAGCTGGAAAAGTACAGCCATGTATTTATGATACCACACTGCAGCGCAAAGGAGAACCAACCAAAAGAAGGTCAATGACACTAAAAAATCACAGGATGGGACCTTTCTAGTCCATTTTAAATGACATTTAGCCTTAATTTAGGTAATGCTAACGGTGAACAGCAAACTAAACATGGCAGAGTACGTAAGCTATGAATGCACAGAATCAGGCACAGACAGAACCCACAATATGAACAGGTGGCAACAGCTGATAGAAGATTTAGCCACAAATTTTGCTAATTTTAGTCTCTTCAATTCCAGTCAGGTAGAGGAAAGTTAATTATTGTGGATTGAAATAAGATTTTTATGAGCCTTTGATTTTTCTATGCAAAATATGATTCCAATTAAAACCACCAGTTGCTCTGATGTGATCAGATCTCCACACTTACAGTGCACTTGTGGGAAGGAAATGTGGACTCAGCTGGAATATCGATGGGACAGAGGGAAGAAAGTTAGAAGAACATCTGAAAGTGGTTGAATGAAGCCAAAGCTTTCCACAGTTTCATGTGGAAATGTGTTTCCGTAAGTATGGAAGCTGAGAAAGGAACCTCCAAGGCCCACCCAGCACATGAGGAAGTTGCTGGAAATAGAGGCCTGGGGACAGACTGGAATGATCCAACACAACTTGGCATAAATACCTGTCCTGGGAATTGAAATTCATGCTGGAAAAGATCGCAGGAAAGATGTTTCCAAGTGGAAGTGATGTGTCACCTGTACCTGGTGAGAAACCCAGCTCAGTGCCTCTCTCAAAGGGATAAATCCTGATCCAAAAATCTGCTTTGGACAACCACACAAACTGTCTGCTCTACAAACTCCCAGTGCTAACAGAGACAGGGGCTCCATGGATACCAGGAATATTGCTAATGGATCCTTGGGACCAAAGGAATAACCCTGCAAAACTGAAGCAGGTGTGACAGCATCCAGGGGGATAAAGCAGAAAGGTCAGGATGCCAAATCCCATGGAATGAGACCCTCCAGCAGCAACTTGAATCATCAGGACTACTGAAATCTCCAAACTGATGGGTGTATTCTGCAGGGAGAAGCTAATTCCTGCAAAAACAAGGGGGGAAAAGACACAAGCATGTGTTTTATCTTGTTTCATGTAGACTCAGAACATTTGAAATGCTGTCCGGAGGAAAGTGCCCTTCCTTATGAATTCCTTCTTCATGATTAACATTCTCCACCCTCAGTGGAGAAGTGCCAGCAAAGCCTTTTCAAAGATGATGAAAATCAAAACGTGTGTGGACCTGAGGCAAAATTTTCAGAGGTCTCTAGCTAACAGTGTTTCCTTTAGTCATTCCAAGGCCATCCAAGGCCTCCCTCTGCATCACTGAGTCCCAGTATTTCCTCACTGAGCCTCACAATTGCTATCACCTTTACTTCTTCCTCCCAGCCAGTCCTAAGGTTTAAATATGGTCAGAGATTTAAATAAGCCCCTGCAAACCTTCCCAGTGCAGCCTCCCCACTGCTCCGTCCCTGGGACAAATGGATGCATGAGGGATCAATCCCCCACCTGAATCCCAGCCCCACTGGCTGTTGTAGCCCACACAGTGCACATGGCAAAGAAAGGAAAAAATAGCATGAAAGAAAAGGACATGTCCCAAATGTCACGGGGACAAATTCTTAAGCCCAGGAAGCACGTTTAGAATGTTCACAGAGCAGTGAAATAATCAGCACAGACATAATCATTGCCTGGCACTCTAATTCCAGGCACACACCATGACAGCTGAAGCTGGCAATTCCAATTTAGACAAATAAGCAGCTCCCCTGCCCTGCTTCCCTGCTCCTTCCCTTCTCCCACTCAACAGCTCTGAGAAAAGCACTTGTGCAGCGACACAAAAGGAACCTGCTGTGAACTAACCCATCAAAACAAAATTAAGCCAGGCAAATTCTCCACAGCAGCTCAGCATGTGCCTACCCAAGGTCCTGACTGGAGGATGGGGTGCTGCACCTGTGGGGAAAACAGCAGGGCTAAGAAGATGGGGTTTATGAACTTAAACTACAAGAGAAATGAAGGTTGAAGGAATGTTTACCCATACAGATGAGCCACTACTCCCTCTTTCCTCCAGCCTTTCACCTGTGCTGCTGCCAGCATCTCAGCTGATCTCATTGCAAGCCAGCCCAGACACTTAACTGGCAGGAAAAATGTTGTTTTTCTGCTGGTTTAGGTTTCTGAATAACTTGATGCACGGCTGGTCAAATGCCACTGTCAGCCCAAGGGACCTGCTGAGCCTGTGCATCCTCCCTTCCAGCAGTCCATGGCTCCATCACTGCCACATCCTGCAAAAGCTCATCAAAAACTGCAGCAACAGAAAATGTTTTAAAAGGGCAGCTCCAAACCAGTCAAATCAGCGGACTGCTTAACAAGTGCCATCTTCAATGAAAGGGCAGAAGGGATGGCAGATCAAAAATCTAGAAGGTAAACAGAATTTATCACTTAATTTTTTTAAGGTTTTGAATGCCTGCAATCATCAAAGCTGCATTTTTTGGCTTGAGCAGCTTCCACCTTCCATGTTGACATCACTTCCCCCACATCACACCACCTTAGCAGATGTGATTTATGGCAGCTCAGCAAAGCCAGCCTGTGCCCATCAGAGATGTTTTTCTGTTTGAGGCTGGGCACCTGAGTGTGATCCAGGGCTCCTGAGCTGTGACAGGGCACAAGAGCTGGGGGTGATGGACTGGAACGCTGCAAGGGCTCTTTCAACACTCAGTGTTGTACCAGGGCCCAGGGGCTGCTCAAGTGTCACATTTCCCTTGCAGCGTGGCAGGGTGACAGCTCCATGAAAACAGAGATGTGCCCTGTGCTCCTGCAGCTCCCACAGGGAACAGCCAAAGTGCCTTGGGATGCTGGATGGGTAGGAGCCACTATTTAACTCCCTGTTCAGACTCTCCAGCAAACAAAGAGCAGGAGCTGCAGCAGGCAAACACTCTCTGGATTGTCCTCTACAAGTGAACTTTACTCACATGAAGTGGCAGCTCCCACTGGGGAATCACAGTGTCAAATCAACACAATTTACAATCAATTAAAACAAAATCCAAACTAACCTGCCCCTTCAGAGGGACTCCCAGGCCTTTCAGGGTATCAGGGATAGTTGGAGTCCAAAATCCTGCTTTAGGGGCAGACAGACGGAAATTCTCCTCCTCTGCCTCATACATTATGCAGCCTCTCCTGAGTGTAAATCTGCCCAAAGGAGTAATTTTTGCAAAAAGCTGAGGGAAATGGGCAGCAAGGCAGGGCTTTGCTGCTGACACTGCAATCCCCTGAATAACCCTCACTCCAAGGGACTTTCCAAAGTCCCAGCCCAACCTCCTGCTCCAAGTAGGACCAGCAACGGGATCATATCACCGTGCTCAGGGCTGGAGCTTGTTGGGTTCTAAAGATCTCCAAGGGAGAGACTGATCAACCTGTCTGGGCAACCTGTTCCACTGGCTGCATGTCCAAAGGGTGCGAAAGATTCCTCACAGCAGCTCAGGATGACTTTTCATTGCTGTTGACCTGTCCCTGGCTCTCACCACAGGGGCCCAGGTGTCCTTAGTCACCAGTGGTGTCCCAGATCTCCATGCAGCGCCTTGGCTGGTGACACACAGGGCCCACACAGTTGAGAGCAGCAGGAAATGCAGAGCCCTTCTGGTGACACACAAAGGCTTCAAATTAAGTAAGTTTCACCTATGTTTACAATCAAATGGGTTTTTTTCATGCCCATTTTCTGTTGTTACAGAAATGTTACCTGTCCAGCACACTCCACTCAAGATAAATGTCAGTTTTTTTGTAGATTGGAGTTTGAATGAGACAATACAGATATTCAGCATCTCAATCTTCAACTGGCAAAGCAGATGATTTTCCACCTAATACCTATGAAAGTCTTTGCAATAAAATGTGTCAGAATGTTTTAATATGCTCTGATCTCCTGCTCTCTGCACAAGTAAAACAGCAATGCTGAGTTCCAGTGTGCAGGCTCTGGGGTGGGAGGGGTGGTTGGGGTTATTTTGTTTTTAAACAGAGGCCACGGAGAACAGCCCCCAGCAGCAGACCCACAGACAACTTGTCCTGCCACTGACTCAGTGCTTGCCTTAAGGCCAGTGATCCAGGATTTGGATAAGCCGCAGGACTGACTGGACTGCCAGTCCTTCATCCCAGTCCTTTATGATGTACCTGAAGTTCCCGAGTTTTAGTTTAAACCATAACATCAAGCTGGAATTCATGAGAAATCATGAGATTTGAGACAACTCTGCCCCTGTAGATTGCGAAGCAGCAAGTCTGACAGCTCAAAACCAGGAAGAATAAGAATGATGCAGTATTTGATCATTTAAAACAGCTCAGCTTTTTGTTGTTGGTTTGGTTTTTTTTTTTAGCTAACCTCTAGGGTTTTTTTAAAAACACCAGCAGGATCTTGAATACAAAGAATTTGTGCCCTGCAGCCAGCTGGCAGACACAATTACCGCAAAGCAGAACGGAAAAGGAAAGAAGTGGGTGAAACAGGAAGGGAATAAGTACAAAAGCACAGGACAACAACTGGAGCTCACTGATTTTTTGCATTTGGATCGAGCATTTCAATTTTTGCTTAAGCTATTCCTTTTGTTCTCAGACACACTCCCAACCCCAGAAATCTCTGTATGTCTAATGTTTTCATCTTAGCAAGGGAAAACAGTGTTTCCTTCTGGTTTTTCTGGAGTGATTTGCAGTGCTCACATTGCTCTGGAGTACCCTTGGAGGAAACCAATTTGCTGCTGGATTGAAGGGCTCAGCTCACCTTGACTTCATCTGGGCAGCTGCTCCCTCCTTTGTCACAGAACAAAGCACCTGGGATCAGCTCCTGCTACACTGAGGCAGCTGGTTTTGGTAATAGAGTGGCCACTCATTCAGCAGGAGGGAGATAAAGGATGAGGAGAAAGCATGAGGTGCCTGACGAGAATGTGACAACTCTCAATGACAGGAAATCTGCCAAGGACAACAAGGAAACTGACTAAAGTTCATGGAAACATGAGGTACCAACCCAACTGGAGCTGTTCTTTAAGAGCAGAGATGATGTTTCCTGGATGCTGAACTACTGTTAAATACCTCACCCAAAATTCATGTTCTGAACGGGAACATGGGTGTAGTTACATCTGACTAGACCTGACTGCAATGCTGCAGGGTTTGTTCCTTTTTATTCTGTTGAGGAATGGTGGGAGAGACACAAGACCCACCTGAAACAATGGGGCAGAAGAACATTTACCATCAGGCTGGCTCAGCTATGAGCAGGCCTTTGAACGAGGTCTGGCAGGGAATGATGGTGATGATGGTGATGATCCTGACACGAAACAGGGCACTGTGAACAGGCTCTGGAATGTTCCTCGTGAAGGCAAAACAAGTGGGATCCCATCTCATGTGCCTGAACACGAGTACATCCATCGTAGGAGACACGCCAGGAGGAATCAGAGTGGGCATGGCTGTGATCCCACAGGGATTACAGAAATGTGGTGTCTCCTAATAAATTCTGGCGCACCAGCTCCAGCGCTCACATTTATCAAAATAATCAATTAGACCTGTTAGATCACTCCTGAAGGGCACTTTCATCAAGAGAAGTCACAAAAACACCTCAGAAGTTCCTTGAAAGGTTTCTTTTTTCAAGGACAAACGTGTTAATTAACGGAGTGTCTTTCACGCTATCAAGAAAATTAGGGGGAAAGCACAAATGCTTTCTAATGTGAGGGCAATGTTTCATCCAGGAAAGCAATCAGAGCAAAAAAACCTAGCACGAGTTTTCGTAGAATCACAGAATCATCAATCAGAAAAGACTTCTGAGGTCACGTCCAACCTTGTCAACCATGTCCCGAAGTGCCACATCCACTTGTTTTTTGAATGCTTCCAAGGATGGTGACCCCACCACTGCCTGTCCCAATGCCTTTCTGGGAAGAGATTTTCCCTGATATCCAACCTGAACCTCCCCTGGCACAACTTGAGGCCATTTCCCTTTGTCCTATTGCCAGCTGTAACAACTTTGTTTGGGGGGAAAGTCTTTAGGAAAGAAAACTTCCAGCAGAGCCTTCACATGGGGTCACAGGAGTAGCAGAAGGCAGAGACAGGAAAAAATGGAATTTTTGGCTGAGGAGACACCAATGCAGCTCTCAATGACACCAGCTCAGGCTACAAAGAGCCAGACAGTGAAGTGCATTCAAAACCAACCCACAGCAACTGTTTTAAAATCAGATTGGTTTAACACTTCTCACACACTTCTTCCTAAAGCTCCCAGGATTACTTAGCAAGTGATGACTTCATCCAGCCCCAGCACTGCAATTCCCACAGATGGACTGGAGTTGGAAGGGAACAGCACACTTCAGAACCTGAGGCTGAGAGGCAGATCCTGAGACCTGAGGCAGGGCAGCTCCTCTGGAATGAACAGACTGAGCAGGAAGGTCTCACCCAGACATCAACACCATCCCTCTGGGAACTCAACACAAGGAGCAGATTATTCAGGGTGAGGAATGGCAGCTTGGTGATTGTTTGTTCTCACCCTGTGGGATGTGTTTCCTGACCTGGGTGCTCTGCTCACGCTCTGTGTGAACTCTCTTTGCCTCCCTCTAAGCTCTCCCCTTGTATCCTCACACAGTAAATGAGTAGTTCTCCCCCGGCACGATTCTGGAGTGACTTTCAATGCAATATAAAACCTTTCTGCACAGCTTACTGCACTTTTTACTGTGCACATTACATGTTTTCTATTGGAATGATCAAACAGTGCACAGCTGGCCCAAAAAGGCTGCACAGTGTCTGTCCTCGAAGGCTTTGAGGACTGCACTCCATCAAGTCTGATGCCACATCTGACTTTGCTTGGAACTGAATGAATCTGTCAATCAGTGACCAAGAAAGCAGGTTTAAAAGTGATTTATTTAGTTGACTGGTTTTCTATTTAAAAAACCCCAAAAGACAACAAACAAAGCCCAACTCAAAACTTTACACTTCAAATACTTCTCTGCACTGCTGTGCTGTGCTGGTTTCAAGGCCAAGTTGGAGGGGCTTGAAGCACCCTGGGCTGGTGGAAGGTGTTCTTGCCCATGGCCCTCTATGAGGTCCCTCCCAACCCAAACCATTCTGTGGTGTAAGAAATACTCCTGACCCATCCAGGAACCACAGGTCAGAGCCAAGGGAGCAGAACATCCAAGGAAACAGCGCTGAGCTCTCTGCTGAGGATTTGTGTGACTGTCCATGGCAGTGCACCGCTCAGGAGGACTGTGCAGACACAGAAGACAGAAGGATTGGGAAGGCACTGGCAGAGGCTGCATGAGACCAGTGCAGGGCACAGGCCTTTAAATCATCTGCCAGCACTGAGAGAAATCTAAACAGAACTACGGAAAGAAGTTAAAAAAGAGAACCAGACTAACATTTTCCGCTCAGAACTTTCCAGTCAAAATCTTTTCATACAAGAAGCTTCAAGTCAGCAGTAACACAGACAAATTCAGGACTTTATCCTCTGGATCAAATGCGTTCTGTATTCAGCATTACATACAATGCAAATTTCCCATAACGACAACTCTCCATTTTTCCTATTTGCTTTTGTGGAAGGGATGAATTCTAATGACTCAATAACAGCTCATTGAACATTCCCTTCATGGATTGCATTTTTATTGTAGCAAGCTTACAAGTGATACTGTTTGGACATGTCGTTTATTTGAATTAATGTACAATTCTGCAATGTAAACCTGGGGTCAGTTTGCAGTGCCTGAAGAAGTCATTATCCAAATTAACACTGATTAGAAGTTAGGAATCAGAGCAGTGTCTTGTTCACCAGCACAGAGCAGCCACTGCCTCATCCCTGCCACACTCCAACACTTGAATTATCCTCTGCCTGTGTCACAAAGCCCAAGTGTTCCAAGGGGGGCAGGATTATTCACGCTTTTCAAGGAGAGTGTTTACTGCATTAAAGGGCAGCTGTTCTTGGTGAACTTGAGGGTTCCAGGAACTGATAATGGGCTCTGCTGCCTTCTATCTTGAGATCAATTAGCTCAATACAGCCCCCATTTCTCACAGCAAGAGCCTCTTCACTGGGGGCTGACGCACACTTCAGTTTATTCCTGACCTCCCACCCAAATTAAGTGGCAGCACCATCAAGCCTCTCTCTAACTCTTGTCAGAGCCCAAGCTCAGGAATCACAAACCTGTCTTTTACCATCTCTCCAGCTTGAAGACATTTGCACTCCTACTTCCTGCCGCAGGACAATGCTCTACCTACTCCTTAGATGACTGGAATAAAATTATTTTCAAACATCTCCTTGTCGTGGGGTGGAGAAGAAGGAAGTGCAAATGAGTAATGATACAGACAAACCTCTTTAGCAAGGGAATGACAAGCACTGCTTCTAGCACTGTTCATGCATCAGGCTCTGATTCTTTAACACAAAAGAGCAGCTAAATCATTTCTGGGCAACCAGCAATGGACAACACCAGCAGGTTTCACCTTACACATCCTGCTTCTCTGGTTTCCACAGCTCTGTTTTTATCCACAGAACAGCAGGGACACAGGATAGCTTCACTCCAGTTTACTCTATGGATTAAGAAACTGGAGCTATTGGTTTAAACACCCTTGTGGCTGAGCAGGAGCTGAGATGCAGCATGCACTCTCTGAAGCTACCCAGTAGAAGGTGGCTACCAGCAGGTATTTCCAGGGAATGTGGCACTGCCAAGGGGAGTCAGACCCTGCTTAACAGGCCAGGCTCTGACCAGGGCAGGTTCCTCCTCAGTCCTCTCACAGATGGGACAAAGCCTGAGTAGGAGACTTGGACTCAGAGCTCTCCAGGTCAGCAAATTTAAAAAACAGGAGAGTCTCACCATGTAGTGGCCTACAATGGAGATTTCCATTGATTTTGGAACTACATCACGCTCAAGGTAAGTCCAAATGGGGATGGAACTGGATTTCCAGCAAAATAAATATGATCCCAGCCCCGAGGCAGAAAGGTGTGCAGTTTGCCCTAGGACCTGCTGCAAAGCTGCTGAAATGCAGAGTTGGGCCCACGGGTTACCCCAACATCAGAATCCTCTCCAAAAGATCCCGACCATATCCCAGAGCTCTGGGAGGAGAAGGCAGGGACTGCACAGGGCAGTGACTCCCCCTGCCAGCCCATGCCAAGGCTTCTGCCAGGACATTCATCCCACAGGGCCACTGTTCACACGTGCACAGTGTGCCACTTTCACATTTCACAGAACTCAACTAGGAATTGCTTTCATGCAGCCAGAAAACTGAGAATTATTTTCCTATCTGAAGACTCAGACCTCACTGTTTTTCACCTGATGAGATTATGCATGTTTATGCAAATCAAAATGCCACTCTCACAGCTCCTTTTCCCCACTAAGTACCTGCAGCAGAGCATAAACCTCCTCAATTTCCTATACATCATTTTAACACTACCTACTTACATCATTTGGTGCAAAGCACCAAACATCAGTCCCAAATAAAGAGTTATTTTAGCTTTTTCTTTCAAACAATCACCCATTTAAATGTTTCTCAATGATTTAAATGTTGATCTCTGGGGAAAAATAGAAATGGATCTTCTTGATCAGTATTGTTTCAAGTAATCTGATTGTTTCCTATTCCGAGTGACTTTCAAGTGATTTCTGTTACATAATTCAGACACCTAAAGTCTTTGTGAATATTCAAAAGGATAATGCAGGGAAGGCAGGAAGACCATAATATGAACCTTACATTTATTCATCTTCCTCCCAAATGAAGCTGGATAAAGAGGAGATGTAAAACCTACAAGGCAGCACTTTGGAATGCACTAGAGACTGTTCTCATGCAATGCTTCTTCTCCACTGGAGTCACTGCACAAGAAATTCAGCGAGACAAGTTAAGAACCAAATTTATTAGAGATCAGATAGTTCTGATTTCTCTTTGTGACAGTCAGCCGTGGATTTCCAAGCCATGCTGTCAGTGAGAGCCATTACACCTCACACTTCACAGAAACAAGCGCTGTCAGGACAGAGAAAACTCATCCTGGCTGCAAAACTCAGCAGATCCTATCTGTGTTCCTTCCCCAAGTGCAGAGTATTTAATTTATGAAAGAATTAGCACAGATTTGTAACAGCAGCAAGAAAGAACCAGACTGAGTAACCTTTACAGGGGGTTCATGTCCAACCACAGCACCAAGCCCTGAGGCACAAGGAACCTCTTTACCCTTCAGGGGCTGCTGGAGGCAGAATATGAATCTTTCCATTGCTCAGAAAAGCCTGTAAGTGATTTGGGATTCAATAATTTCTTGTTTGATCTCTAGCTCTGTGATAAAATGAGCTCTAGAGTCTGTCAGACATGAAGAACTTGAAGCTGTGAGTCAAATGACCCCAAATCTGGGATCCTAAGGCAAGTTTGTCACCCACCTGGCACATCACACATCCAGATAATCCCTATGAAAACACGGATCTTTGAGCACTGAGTTGATCTGACTGAGATCAATTGAACTGATCTCAATTCCCTAAAAGTTCTCCTACAGCTTGAATGGGAGGCAGTATCACCAGAGCCCCAGGAGCAGGTGAGCATGTCCTGCCTCAGGGCAGTTACCATGGCATTGGCAGGGGACTGCAGAATTTTATTTCAGTGGAATGAATGCACACAGAACATTTCCATCTTCCCTAATGCACTCTCCACGTGCCCTCCCACCTTCTCTCTATCTCCAGCTTCTCCTTTCTGTGATCATCCTTTCTCAGCCAGTAATTTCTTTTGTCCTTTTCTCCTACACTCCACTGCCCCTACTCTCTCCCTGTGCATTCCCTTCCCCTGCTCTAATTTTTTCCACATTTCTCCACTGATTTCTGTGTCTCAGTGCACCAATACTGTCACCCTTGTATGCTGGACTAAAGGCCAAAATAAAAGCAATCAACAATTCAGCAGCCTGTGCTTACTTTTACATCTGATATTCCACACAATTCAGCAATGCTGGACCAGGAGTGCTCTCCTGGCACCTGTAAAATGTTTAAAGCAGTCATAATTCAAATGCACATTAGTTAGAAGACTGTAACCAACTGCTTTTCATGTTAACCTTGTGCTGGCTATGGCAGCAAAGAGCTGTCACAGTGGGAATGCTGAATTTAATACTTAAGAGGGACAGTTCAGTGCAAAAAGCAGCAGAACCAAGGGGTACCTCAGAGTGGAGCAGAACTCAGATATTCCTATTTATTATTATGTGCAAATTCAGAAGCACTGATAAAAAAAGAGTTTAATGAAGAGGGGATTTTATTTGGGGAGGGTGGGTTGCAAAGGATAAGTCACAACACAGTCTGTTTATTTGGAATCCCATGATTAATAATGAAGGACTGTTTACTGATAGTCCATAGAATCAATCGTGGAATGGTTTGGCTTGGAAGGGACCTTAAAGCTCATCTTGTTCCACCCCCTGCCATGGCAGGGACACCTTCCACCATCCCAGGCTGCTCCAAACCGCATCTGACCCGGCCTTGGACATTCCAGGGATCCAGGGGCAGCCCCAGCTTCTCTGGGCACCCTGTGCCAGGGCCTCCTCACCCTCACAGGGAAGGATTTCTCAATACCCAATCTAAACCTCTCCTCCTGAAGTTTGAAGCCATTCCCCCATGTTCTATCACTACATGCCCTTGGAAACCTCATAATGATGAAAAGAAAAGCAGTTTAAGCAAGCCCAAACCAAAGATAATGACTCAGAACATCCTCATCCCTGTGTCCACCACTTCATGGCATTCCTCAGCTAAGATTAAACACTTACAGCATAAATACAGTCTGAAAATACCTTAGGAGAAAGCAGCTGAAGAGGAAAGTACTTCTGGGGTGTCCTCTGAGAAGCACAAGAAAGAATAAGCACATTCTCTCCAGGGAAAAGGCAAATGCTGAAGGATATTGCCAAGTTATTCTGGCATTACACAAGCTAATTCCAAAAACACCTTTTTGAACTGTATTAGTCTATGTTGTCCTTTAAAAGAGAGGCATTCATTTATAATCCAGAGAGAATTTCAACCCCCAAATCTAAAAAACCCTGAAAATTGGGTTATTTAGAACAGCCAAAGTTTTAATGGTTTCTGTGTCTAAACATCTGAAACTATTCCATCTTAGAAACAGGGTAAAAATGAATTAAGTGTGCTGAATCTTTTTACAAAGCAGAAAAATAAGCCCAAATCTTTGAGGAGACATGGCTCATAAATCCCTGCCTTGGCACAGAACTGCAGGAAGATGGATTAATTCCATGAACAGCACAAAGGAACAGAAGGAGAATAAAAGAGGTAAAGAAGGCGAAGGAAACTGCAAAGACAAAAGGCCCTTGTTTAAATTCCTCACATCCATGAGTAAGCAGTGCATGACAGTTTGTCAAGAAGTGTGAGAAACTCACTCTAAAGACGAGTCATGTGTGGACGTCTGCCTTCTCCAGGTGATAATGGACAAATCATTTTGTATTTTTCATATATTTCAAAGGGGTCCCACATCAGACGGGCGGGTGCTCAGCAGGAGCTCCTTCATCACCAATCAACTGTTGGGTTTAGACTCAACACGAGCCCTTCAGTTCTTTTAACACAGATTTCTCAGCCCAGTGCCTGGCAGGAGACTCCCGCTGATCACACTCCAAGCGCTGCTCCGTGGGACTGACACAGGCAGGCAAAGGATCAGGAGGCTCAGGACAACACCAGGAGCCACATGGGGCTGGACACCCACAGCATGGAAAAACCACCTTAAAAATTTACACAACCACCAGCTCTGGAGGGGCTGCAGTGCTCAACTGCTCAGTGGCACTTAATGAAAATCTTTATATCACTTTGCTAATTAGGAACTGCACTCTGGCCCAAGTTGATGGCTGTGTGTTGAAGATTTTCACGGGACACCCTCCCTTTTAGGCCGAGGGTGAAAGAGCAGAGGAGGCTGCTGTCCTGTTAAAGTTCTTTATTCCATAGTCTCATAGTTTTCTGAAGGTAGAGTTCGAAGGGGAACAACATGATAAAGCCAAGCAGGAACAGCAGCAGCAGCAGCAGGCCAAACAGCAAGCAAAAAAGCCAGTTTTTTCTTCTTCTATTCCTTCACTAAACTTACAGAAGTATGGATTATATTTGTTAATTGGCCAATAAGATTGACACACGATTCTAGCTTTTCTTTTTCTAACCTATCCTGGTCTAATTCTAATAGTCATAAATCTTACACAAGCATTACACAAATTTGCGTATATAGTTTTTATCAGCTCTTATTGTTTATGTGAACACTCTATCTAAAAAATGTGAACAGTGTAGTTCCATCTATGTTTTGTCTAGAGTAAAGAAATTCTGTGAAAGGGTAACATTGCTGCAGTAAGAACTGTGTTTAAGGTCTTTTTTGCTGCAGCTTTTCAATGTTTAAAGCACTTAGCATATATTTCTACTAAAGTTAAAAATCTATATTTCTATTTCACTTTGGTGTGCCTTCATGTATCTCAGCTTATCCAAAGGTTTTAATTCAACCCCTGTGCTTTGGCTTTCCTCTGGGCCTGAGTCCAGAGGAGCTGTCACTCCAACAGCTGTGGATACCCAACCACTCCGAGTCCAACTGCAGCACAGATCAGGTTCATTATTCAGCAAGAGGCTCTCAGTCAGAACAAAAACTCCTAAAAACATGGACTAAGTCAAGGAGAGGGGCCCAGGAAGCAGTGCTCAGAACAGCACAGGGAGTGCTGGATTAATCTAATTACACTGCTGATGCTTTTTGCTGGCAAGCTATTTAGCAAATACACAGCAATGATAAAAGAATTGCCTCATGCTGCTACTGCAGAAGTTAATTAAGATTTGTTTGGTGGAACAAAAGACAAATCAGGGTTGGGGAAAAAATCAACATAATTTTCAGTGTTTCTGACAGCTGGAGAGAGTGTGTTTTAAAATGGATTAAATGTAATTATCCTTGTTATTTTTTCCTCTGTTGATGCTGAAAATGACACAAGATTATAAACTGTAGGACAACAGGCAAAACATTGTTTTGGAGCAAATTGTTCTCTTTTCCTTTAAAGCACATAATAACCCACAGTTTTGCTTCACCATGAAGTAGCCAAAGTGTGGAAACACCACCTGAAAAGCAGATCAAGACTGAAAGAAGTGAGAGACATATCCCTGTGTTCCAGGTTGGCCAGAGATTAATCCAAAATGGATGAAACAGTGCGTCCCCTCAGTGGTTTGGAAATAGGAGTGCACCAGCAAGTCTCTAGGTTTAGCTGGGACCTAGTTTAGAATCATGGAATAGTTTGGGTTGGAAGGGAACTTAAAGCTCATCCCATTCCAACCCCCTGCCATGGGCAGGGACACCTTCCAATAGACAAGCTTGCTCCAAGAATCCCTTCCCAATATCCCATCTAACCCTGTTCTCTGGCAGTGGGAAGCCATTCCTCCTTGTCCTGTCCCTCCAGGCCTTGTCCCAAGTCCCTCTGCAGCTCTCCTGGAGTCGCTTTAGGCACTGGATGCTGCTCTAAAGTTTCCCCAGAACCTTCTCCTCTCCAGATTAAATTCTTCACCCTCTTTTAGTCCCCAAGTCCTGGAGTTTGATTTTGAGGACTGACACCTCATAATGACTTCAAATCACAGTTTGGACTCCAGCACTCCTGAATATTTTGCTGGAGGAGAGACACACACCCCTGTGTGCAACAGCTTCTGCAGCAAAGCACTCATGGCTGCCTGAGTCACTGTATTCCTGCCCACAAAGAGATGGTCAGAGTCTCATCCTTTATATGCTCCAAGTGTTTTTAGGTACAACTGATAGAAATGTGCAGAGCAAAACCACATCTTTTTGTCACCAGCTTTTATACTCTTTAATTCTGCACTAGGCTGAAGCATTGTTCCCTGCTTATCCTAAGAAACCACAAGCCAAACCATATGGGTAGAGTCCCAGGAGTCTCACAGAAAGAAGGAGAAAAAAAAGGAAAATAAAGTGTGCTCTCCATATTCTAAGCACGGCACAGCTGTGAATGACAAAGCCTTTTTCTTTGTCTTATTATCTTTTAACAAAAATCCCCTGAAGAGCTGAACACCAACTCATTAACAAAGTTCTGCACACGAATTCATAAACAGTTTCAGGTAGCTCAGTCCAAAGCATTTCTCCTTTGGCTGTGAAGTCTCAGTGGCATTTGAACAGAAGGGATAAATCAGATTTTAGGCTTCACTTCAAGATTATGATTTAACTGAAGACTTTTTTGAGGGGGGGGGCAAGGATATGGTGAAGAACTGGAACAGAGAGCTAGAACTGACTTCAGATATAAGGTGAAAAAACTTCTACAGAGCCGGTGCTTGTGAAAAAGGGGGGCTTGACGAGAAACTGGTTCACAGGGATTAACAAGTTGCCAAATGCCCACATTAGCTTTGAAAAGACATTTTATCCCTCAAGCAAATAATGCACTAAAATATTTAAGACTTCTCAACAGCATGGCTCTCTGTGTGTCCAAAAGGTGGTGGTGGAATGAGGAAGCACTGATTACCAAGGGGTTAATTGGCTGCACTGGTGAGGCCACAGCTCGAGTGCTGTGTCCAGTTCTGGGCCCCTCACAACAGAAAGGACATTGAGGGGCTGGAGCGGGTCCAGGGAAGGGAAAGGAGCTGGGAGAGGGGCTGGAGCACCAGGAGAAGGGTCTGGAGAACTCCTGAGGGAAGTGGCAGGGCTCAGCCTGGAGAAAAGGAGGCTCAGGGGGGACCTTCTGGCTCTGCACAACTCCCTGACAGGAGGGGGCAGCTGGTGGGGGGAGGGGTTGGGCTCTGCTCCCAGGGAACAGGGACAGGACAAAAGGGAACGGCCTTAAGTTGTATCAGGGGAGGTCCAGGTTGGACATCAGGAGGAATTTCCTCATGGACGGGGTTGTTAAACACTGGAAGGGGCTGCCCAGGGCACGGTAGAGTCCCCATTCCTGGAGGTGTCCAAGGAAAGCCTGGATGTGGCACTCAGTGCTCTGGGCTGGGGGACAAGGTGGGGATGGGTCCCAGGTTGGACTCAATGGTCTCAGAGGTCTTTCCCAAGCCCATGGATGCTGGGATTCTGTAACTCCAGGTGTAGCACACCCAGCAGCATCAAGATCCCAGGGGAGATGGTTCACTCCAACATGTTTTCAATGAAGCACAGAAGATAGAGTGGGTAATGACTGTGAGAAGGACGACAATAAAACAAGAAGCTACTGGAAGCTGAAGGAAAGGCTGGCTGAAAGCACTGCAGTCCAGTGAACACCCAAAGAAAAGTCTGGAGCAAGACAGGATACAGATGCAGATTATCCATGAGGAGAATCACACTGAACTGATACAACTCAGCAAGTCAAGAGAAGGCAGAATTCTGGCAAATAAAACTGAAGTCTGTGAGGGTGAAGATCTCAGCACATTTGATGCTCTTGGCTGTTTCCATTGATACTTTGAGGAGACTGAAGGGTCTTGTGCTGAGAAACCCTTATACATCAGCAGACAATAAAAGTAAGCACATACATTGTGTGTAGCAAAAGGAAGATCAGAAATTCTGAAAACATTCTTCATGAACAAAACCCAGCAGCTGAAAATGAGTCAAGGGGGCAGAGACTGGCAAGAGGCATCACTACACTCACTAACTTCATTAACTGAGCAAATGCAGCTGTGCCGTCGTGCTTGGCCAGGAGCAGCCACAGTCACTGGCCTGTCCCTCACCTGCCAGTCACTCAGTCAGCTCCTGATGTGCTGCTTTGGAAAAGGGCATGGCAACATTTTCTGTTGTAAGGCCTAGATCTGCAGGCTGTACAGTCCTGCTGAGCATTTCCAAACTGTCTTACCTCGAACATCTCCTGCTCTGTCCGTCGATGATCATCCAGGAGCTGCTCCATGTAGGTCAGATTTCGGAATTTTTCTAGGTAAGTACTGTACTGCTTCTGCAGCTGCTCCTCAATCTTCTCGTACTCATCCATGAAAGCAGGGCTGGGGAGAGCAAGCACAAACTACTCAGTGAAATCTGCCCAGAGAAGCTGTGGCTGCCCCATCCCTGGAAGTGCTCAAGGCCAGGTTTTATGGACCTAGTGGAAGATGTCCCATGGCAGGGACTTGGAATGAGATGAGCTTAAAGGTTGGTTCCAACCCAAGCCATTCTGTGATTATAGGAGTCTGTATACATTGCTCTGTATATACAGAATTCTGAAATGCAATTTTGGTTTTGCCGCTGCCTTTCCATGTCTGCTAAACCAGCCTCAAACCCTCTTGTTTTTAAGGTTTCACACTGCTTCAGAGAATAAAAGCTCAAGACAAAGCCCCTCACTAAACAATCCTGGAAATCACATAAAGCCAAGAGAAGGTTTTTGTGTACAACTTCCTTTTCCTTTCACACAGGCACAAAGACAGCATTTTGGCCCCCTTAGAAGGCAATGTGAAATTAATTATCCTGCTGTTCCATAACTGCACAATGTTCGTGTGTAGCATGGCTGGCTAATCATCTGCTTTGCTGGGGACTTACTTGCTACAAAAGTGTGCTGAGTCATTAGAGGTTTAATTAGACTGCATGATGAAGTAATGATGTCATTACACCAGAGAGCTGACTGATACACCCCAAAAACCACTGCTGCTGCTCAGTGCTTCACACCCACCCAATCCACTTCCTTCAGAGTGGGACTGATCAAAATGTGGATGTGAATCCAGGTCATTCCTTCCACCACTCCCTTGTCTAATATTTCCTCTTTTTTTTTTAAATATTAGGTCAGATTGCAGATTGTATAAACCTGCAGGTTAATTAAGGGCCAGAAATCAACCCAAACTGTGAACCTGAACACTGTGAGACCTCCAGTATCTGAAGGGGTTTACAGGGAAGGAAAGGAACTCATCATCAGGAACTGCAGTGATAGGACAAGGAGCAATGGGTTCAAACTGAAAGAGGAGAGATTTAGAGTGGATATTTGGAAGGAATTCTTCCCTGTGAGTGTGGGGAGGCCCTGGCACAGGGTGCCCAGAGAAGCTGTGGCTGCCCCTGGATCCCTGGCAGTGTCCAAGGCCAGGTTGGATGGGGCTTGGAGCAGCCTGGGATGGTGGAAGGTGTCCATGCCCATGGCAGGGGGGGAAATGGGATGAGCTTTAAGGTCCTTTCCCACCCAAACCAGTCTGGGATTCCATGAATCTACAAATTTTCTGGCAGGCTGTACCACAGCCCCGAGCATCTGATCCTAATAAGGACTGCAGAATGAAGTTTTTTAATTGGTGGGTAACACCAGAAGCCTCTGGGAACAAAGGGACTGTTTGCACCAGTTCCATCCTTTGTGTTCACACTCCTTCCTGCAGTAGATAATCAGTCCATGATCTTTACCGAACACTCTGGAGAGTCTGCAGCCTCTTCTGGCTTCTTTCCAGTTCCAATTTTCGTTTCTCAATCTTGGCTTCCAAATTGGCTTCATCCAAGGCCACATTATTCAACATGTCTTTAGTCTTTTGCACTTCTTCCTGAAAGAGAAGGATGGTGAATCACGGCTGACATTGGAATAATTAAATTTATCTTTCAGATGCTGAACATTGTTCTGGGTAATCTCATCTGTGTTTATTCAAGTAGGCAATGGAAATTCAAAAGTTCTTTCTGGCCAGGATAATGAACTAACTGGACATTTACAAATATAAAATACCTGATTTTTTTGCCACATTCTAAATGAGGGAAAAAACCCCACAGCTGTAACTTTAGTTTTCCTTCTCACTGAAAAAGCAGAAGACAGGAAGAAGCCTATCTTTTGGTGTCATTAAGGTAGTTTCCAGCCTTAATGATTCCATGATTCTCTCTGAATAAACACAGATGAGAAATGCATTTGTTTCTTGGTACTATTTTATGGAATTTTAAGCTTCCATCACTTTTCTTTTCTCTTCAAGATACAAGTCAGTTTTATAAAGAATTTCCTATATCTGAATATCTTCATCCTTTTCTAAGTTTTGCTTTATCCATTTTTTTCAAACTCTGGGAAGCATTTGAACATTTCAACATGTGCTACAGGAACCAGGAGGGGAAGTGGGAATATTCCACTTGATTCCAATGAGCTGATTGGAGCAATTGATTCCAGTGTGCTCAGGCTCAAGAAAACATGAGCATCTTTTGAGGGAGAGAGGGAGAGGGAGGACTTCACTGCTGGAATTCCAGCAGCGCTGCTCAGCTCCAACAGGTCATTCCATGAACTGGGCCAGGATTAATGAGCTGAGTGTGTGGCACTGCTGTTTGCCAGGAAGCCAATCCCTCTCTACCACGCAGCTGTCAGTGCATCAGAACTACAGCTAGAGTAAGAAATGCACATTAACAACGTTTAGTATTCACACAAGCTGTGAGCAGGAGCAAATCACAAGGGAAGACTGCCTGGAATGCCTATTGATTATCCATTGGCTGTTTAAAGCTAGAACTCCACTCCTTGTAATTACACACTTGGACTGGATACAGTTTGCAGTTAAATAACTGAGAGTAATCACTAGGAGTTAAATAACCTCCCTCCTCACACAGTGCAGCTGAAGGGTCAGAAATTCAGGAATCCAAGCACTGGAGCAGTGGTGGGAAGCACAGGACAGACAAAAAGTCCTTCAAACCAAGAAGCACAGGGATGCCCTGGCAGGACACTCATTAGCACAGTGCCAGCTCAGCTGTCCTGCTTCCAGAGCCCAGCTTCCCAACTCCAGAGGCACCAGCACTTTTTGAGTTACCCAGGTCACTCCTTGCAGCCCTGACGCTGCAGAGTTCCCAGGGCTCAGACAAAGTAGTGGGGTGTGGATTTCTGTGCTGATTTGGGCAATTTTTATCCCTCCTGTAGAGCTTTTGGGGTGAAGCTCCTAACAGAGGCAGGGAATATGACTACAACGTGTTTTCTCCCAAGAGAGGGGGAAACTGCAGCTCTTAGATGCATCAACTGCAGCTGCAGGTGATACCTTTAGCACTCTTTACCCCATGCTGTTGATAAAAAGAGCTAATTTCTTCTTGCAGCAGAGAAACTATAATTTTACAATCAAATAAACAACACTTTGCTTACCAGAACACTGTTAATGGCAATTTTCATCACCTTCTCAGCCTCATTTATCTCCAAAGGTCTGGCAATAGATTCTGTCCTTGCTTCCTATGAAATAAAATGAACCAATATATTTAAACACTACACAAAGGAACTAATTTATGCAGAACTGAGGGTGATCAAGCAACAATGATAGGATCATCTGCATAATAAATGGGGTAGGATTTAGTGTTTGTTCACCAAGGCTGAGACAATTTAGAGAACAGGAGATGATGAAAAAGTTAAGTGAGTTGAGATTAGCAGGAGGGAGCAATCAAGGCTGTGTCCGACTGCACGTATTCTTGCAGGCAGACTTTTGGCAACTGCTCTGGTTTTACATATGGAGCAAGGTACAGAAGATTCCATCACTTGTACAACACAACCCATGAAAACACCAGTGCAGGTAGAGGAGCACAGTGTCCCAAAAGTGTGGAGCAACAAGGACTATGAAGACACCAAATTGTGCCAGGCAGGTGGACACCGAGCACTGACCCTACCAGAGCTCCAGGAGCCTTTGGACAATGCTCCTGGGCACAGGGTGGGATTGTGGGGTGTCCTGTGCAAGGCCGGGAGTCGGACTGAATGGTCCCTGTGGGTCCTTCCCACTCAGGATATTCCAGGATTCCATGTGCCGCTCATGCCCATGTGAAAATTGCATGCTGCAGACGTATGGGCATCTCTGCTTCTGATACCAAGTGGGTCAGACTCCTCGAAACCCCCACAGTGATCCTTCTTTGGATCACAAAGGATTAAAAAAACCCTCCCCTCTCAGCAGTTCTGGGGACACATGGGCTTGGGTCTGCACTTGTCTAATTGATGCCTTAAATACTGACCTGCTCATTACATAAAAACTTCTGATTACTTGCTGGGCACTGAAAGGCAAGAGAGGGAATTTTGCAGCTCCATGTCCCTAAAACAATCTTACATTGGCAAAACATTTGGTAACTGGTGGATAAAGATGGAGAAAACATCTCTCTGGAAAATATCTGATTAAGAACCTAAAAATGCTTTGTACACTTTGCCACAGGCTGTACCCAGCCCACTACAGGAGGAATTCTGGAAGCAGATCCACTTCCCACCAACTCCAGTCCAGCGAATTGCAGGGTGAACCCAACCTGGGAGCTCATCCAGTAAAAAAATAAAAGCAGCTTTTTGTGCTGAGCTTATTCCTCTGCTGGATCAGGTCTCTGAGCAATCCCAGCACATGCTGCACAACGGCTCATTTTCCTGGCATGAGAAAAGGAGAACAAACATTCTGTTGGGGAGAGTGACAGGAGTTACATCTGTTGGTGGCAGTGACTGCTCACACTGCCTCAAGTGCTCGTGAACATCCCTCTGTCCACAGAGAAAAACAAACTCCAAAGCAGAAAGTTCATTAGGGCAAAAATAAGATAGAAAACATCTGTGCAATACAAATTCCCAAATAATTCCATAGGTAGATGTTTTTGGAGGAGGGTGGAGAAGAATAATGTAGCTCAGTTGCTATTCTGGGAACATTTAGCATTTCAGACGCCCAGCAAAATCCCTGTTTATTTGTGAGGCCTTGGCCGGGACCAGCCTGGTGCAGACACTGCGCTGCCAGCTGCACTCGGTTCAGGGGGTCTGTGCCACAGGGCCAACACACTTCAAACAAAATAGCAGAGCAAAGGGAATTATTGTCCTTTCCACTTGCAAAAGAGATCAAAGAACAGCAAGGACTGTAGTCTTTAATCATAAACAACTCCCTCACCAACTCCCCTCCAGCGGCCTGGTGAAACACCCCAGAACATGCACAGGGCACTGCAATAGGGCAGGGCGAGGAACTGATGGGTTTGGAGAAACTTCTGAGGATCTGCCCTTTTAGGTGGAATAATTTATGCAAGTTTAACGTCTTTCCTTCTTCTGTCTTCCCTCTAACAGTCCTGAAGTTTGCTGTACACACCACAGTCTTCACAGAAATCCACATCATTTTCTACAGGTTCAGTCCTACAGCCACACCTGCCTGGAAAAATCTGTCAGGGAAACGCAGAGCAGTGGAAAGGCTGGAATTTGTATTTTCAGGCTGTGGAATCAGGGTTAAACTGGAAAAGGAGAAGGTCAGGGCAATTAATCCCTCACATCCCAAGAGACGGAGAGGAGAATCCCCTCTACACACAGCTCATCCCTAAAACTCTGCCTTGGAATGTGCATTTTCCATTTCACTGTTACAACAGTGCCACTAACCTAACTTTGACTCTCTGGAGTAATAAGTCTATATGGAAAAGACATTAAATACTATGGAAAAATAGTAATACATAATGGAACTATAATAGAAACACAAATATATTTTGAGTCTATCAAAACCACTGACATATTTTTTTGTGGATGTCTGTCACAGCTTCCCTGGGTAACAGTCATTAAGCCATTTCCTGCTACCCTATGAACACTTTCAGAGAGGAAACTTTTATTTTTAATATCTCTTTCCAAGAAGGACCCTTTGCAAATGCACCCACCACTCCCCTTACTGGGAATCTCCCCCCAAGAGCTTCATTCTCAGTTAACAATGAAGAGCCACTATTGCAAAACCCATTCTGCAAATATGCCCAGGGAAGCATTTTCAACTGGTAATGGATTTCCATTTTTATGGACCAAAAGCTGATAAAGCAGCTTGCATTGTGCCTGATGTATGGAAAAACGGATGCACTCCTCCTCCAAACTGCAGCAAGGAACCAAGGCAAGTAATTAGGCATGACCAGCACACAAGTTACTGCTGATAAATGTGGTGTAATAACATGTACTGATGTGCTCAAGGTCTAGCAGACATTTCTAAACATCTTTTTTGTGGTAAGGAACAGAAATTAAAGCTTTTTTCCTAATACACTGGTCTTGCTGTGGCTGCCCCATCCCTGGAAGTGCCCAAGGCCAGGCTGGATTGGGCTTGGAGCACCCTGGGATAGTGGAAGGTGTCCCTGCCCATAGCAGGGGTGGAACTGGGTGATCTTTAAGGTCCTCCCAACTCAAACCATTCCATGATTCTTCTTCTGAGTTTTTGACCACGGGTTAAATCTTTGTTTTCCAGGAGTTCTAAGCCTGATGCACACACAAGTGTGTGCACTTCTCACTGCCACTTCAGCCTCAATCCAGGCAGTAACACATCCCCTGCTCCCTGCAAACAGGGTCTTGGCAATTCCAGCTGTCCATGGAGGCCACAAAGCTCTCCTTTAGGAGAGTTTATTATTCAGGGAGTTCACTCACACACACTGGGATCACATTTGGCCAATCCAGGGGATGGATGATTTGGCACTGTTATATAGGAACAAGAGGGCACATGAGGCACATTAATCCTTCTGAAGGAATGTGACCCTTCCCAACAGCCCATTTTCCCCCTCAAGACATTAAAGTCATGGTAATTGAGAATTTTGCTGCTCCAGACTATGCTGCTTGTTTTCATGCTCATCTCAGCAGTCTTTGTATCCACAAAGACACTTCCCTACTCAGCAATGCAGAGCCTCAATCAGTGCCCCAAACCCTCAACTATCCCAACATGTAAAACATGGCACAAGGAGGTCTGGGAGAGAGAAGCAACTGGAAAACATAATTTTTCAATGGATCAAAAAGAATCAGAAGTAACCTGCATGTGGTTCTGTTGAGGCAGGAAAGGGAACTTTAAAGCTTTCTGACAGGGATGAATTTACACTGCTCTGTTCCCTCCCCACACACCCCACCAGGTCCATCCATCATCTGGCTCTGGAGTTGATGCCATTGATTCACCCGCAGCTCACAAATCCCAGGATGTGCCTCCTGTGATCTTCCTACACCCTCAGAATCCTCACCTTTCATTTATTTGTGTAAGGTTTGAGGACAGACTGCATTGGTAAAGCTTGGATTAGTCCTCAGGACTACAGGGTGTCATTTCACGGGTCCTTGGCCAGGAGGTGGCCTGGGATGTCTCCTCCAGAATGTTGGAAGATGACAAGGAACTTCTTGTTCCAGAGCAAAAGCTAAGCCTGTGAGTGAAATTCCAAATATAACCAGCTAGAAATGGCCTTGGGCAGCACGGGCATTGCTGGTTGATTTTCAAAGGAAAAAAGGGCAGGGTTGGAAGAGACCTTAAAGCTCAGCTCATTTCAACTCCCTGCCATGGGCAGGGACACCTTCCACTGGATACAACCCAAAATGCCAGGAGAAATGTGCCAACCACGACTTTACAGCTGATGCCATTTCTTCAAGCTAAATACTGCTGGGAAGGTCATACAACATGATTTCTTACTTAAAATACATGCAACACAACTGCAGTTATGATTAAAGCAATCTAATATTCAGGGCAGTATAGATTCAACACTGTATCACAGCTGCAAGGGTTAATTTTGGCTTCCCAATTTGCAATAAGCCCTCTTCCTCAAAAGTGATGGGTTAGGTTTGGGTTAGAAGCAGGACTGTTCAAAAAACTGAAGCAAACCAAGTAATTCTCCAGAGCTGTGGCAATTTCAAGTTACAAATTTCCACTAGAAGTTCTATGTGTGGCAGTTCTGTAACCAAAGCCCAGGAAATGAGAGAAATTCATTTATCAGCCTCCCCCAGGCAGTGTCTCGTATCCAAAAGTAACATTTGGCAGACGGAAAAATGCTTCCAACATTCCCAATAAAATGATTTTTTGCAGTTAAGTTCCAAAGAGCAGGGAATGATGCAGCCATCTCTGAAATCACATCTCCCTCCCCCCTCGAGTGGCAGCAGCAGGAAGGGGAAGGAAGGGAGGAAGGGCTCTTTAATCCAAAATCTGGGAATAAAGAGATCCAAGTGAAATGTCCTTAGTGGCAAAGCTTTGTGCTGGAACTAACACTGCCTCAGTTCCACAGCTGGGTCTAAATGCCTTTGGTTCTCCAAAGAGTTTAATTCCAGCCTTTCCCAGCTGAAGTTGCTAACGAGGTTCTCGGGGACTCCTATCAGTTTGGGAACAAGCCAGTGCTGTGGGCATCCAGAAGAGTAACAGGGAGCAGTGCCCTGTACTTACTCCAAAATTTATCCTCCACAGAGTGGCAAACACTTGATGTGCCTGTTAAAAGCTTTAATCTACCACATTCAGCAATTCCTTTATTTACAGGAGTGGATACAGGGAATAAACACTTTGTTCAAGGGCACAGATGGGGTAAGTGCCAAGAGGAACATTAGAAAACAAACCCACTGCATTGACCATCTTTAGCACAAGCTAAAAGCCTTAAAACAGATATTATTTTCATTTTTCTCCAGTTTTACAGGGCTTACAGCTAATTAAGGGTAAATAAAATGTAAACAACCCTGAGAAGGTCAGAAATCTTTCTGCCTGCCACCAGCATAGAGGCAGTTTTCTTCTGGATTTTTTTTTTGCTTCATCATCTTCCTGTGTCAAATAATTCAACAAGTCTCAGCAGGGCAGCTTCCTAACAGGCTCCTGCTAATGTGGCCCAGGACCTCTGGCAGAAGCAGAGTAGGAGGCACTCAGAGTTAAACACAGCCAGGAATTTTTCCTTTTGGATTTCCATCATAGGATAATTCAAGAGAACCCTTCCTCAGATGAGCACAACTGACCTTGAAAGTCTCATTGCTGCTTTATTTTGAGCTGAAGAATGATTTAGACCAGCTCATCACCCCTCCCTTCCCCCGAAGATTAATCTGGCCATTTCCCCCATTTTGCACCACTGGCTTTTCCAACATCTTTTTCCACGTACAGAATAGCAGCTGTGGAGATCCCAGAAAAGGGAATGCATAGGGAAGCAGTGCTGCATTTTGCAGTCCCGCTGACATTAATTCTCTTGCTACTTTTCTTGATTTGGGGTTTGACAGCCTTAATCACAGCCTGGTATTTTCAACTTCTTATTTCCTCCATTCATTTAGTACTGTGTAGGAAGACAGAGAAAGAAATCCAAACAAAATCTCTCATCCTCACCTCAAATCCAAATCAACCTCCACCTTACCCATGCAAAAAAAAGAAAACCAGAACTCAATGTGCCTGGTTACTCTTCCAAAGGTAACTGTAAATATTCTGAAAATTGAAGTTACAATGAAATGCAGAGAAAGTGCCCCTGGCAGGAAAGGAAACAATAAAGATGAAGATGTATTTCTCCATGCATGGAATTTGCATGGAATTGGCTTTTCATTTAGGGATCTCACTGTGTGGTACCAAACTCATTCATCAGCTCCACAAAACTCTGCAAATCCCAACTGCAATTTCTGTGCTCAAAGACTTGGACCAGAAAGACTGGAAACTGCAAATTACCTTCCAAACATAAGGCTTAAATGTGTTTTAAAACAGAAATTCTGTGTCTCCAGCACTGCCACAGGACACCAGTAACCTGCACTGTGCTAATCCACAGCTGGGCTAGAAACAACACAGCTTCCATGGAATTCAGTAATTATATTTGTGATTTTCATCTGACAATACAGCTTTGGGGTTTGTTTGGGGTTTTTTCTCCCATATAACTTAACAACATCATAGTCTGAATTCAGCACACCCTGTAGGTTTTGTTTCTTCCTCTGCTGTTAATTAAAGATTCTTTTTTAACATTACAGATTAAGTTTGGAAGCAGTTTAAATATACAGAAGAACTGTATATTCAGTCAGGGATAAGGTATTTGCAAAGGCTTCAGAGAGGCACAGAACCACATTTCCAAGAAATCAGACTTCAAGTCTTCCCCAAAAATATGCACATACATTTACAGCACTCTCTATCTCCAACAAATCTAATGGAACCATTCCCCTGAATTCTTCTCTAGCTGAAATTTGTTTTCATTCAGAAAGTAATTTATTTTAAAAAGTGTTTCATGACTTGGAGCAATGAAATTTATCTAATGTATGAAGCTTTTCTACACAGTTTCTATACAAATTATGTACAAAAAGACTCCAACAGAGAAGGTAAAGGCTGTGGAGCAAATTAGAGTCAACACTTCCAAACAAAATTATGAGTTTTACTTCACTTTTCCCCAATGATCTTTCCCCAACAGCTGCTCAGACTATGAAAACAGATCTAGTCAACCCATTAGTGCCAAATGCTGGCATTTCCTTTATAGTTCCTGGAAAATGAAGCCATCTTCACTTAGGATAGAAATAATATTTATCATCAATCTGTTTAAGCTTAGGTAGGAAGAGCTTTTATTTAAATATTTGGAAATGAATGGATTGGAAAAAGAAAGAAAAAGGAGGTTCAGGGACCATAAAACTCCCATGTTTACAAATTCCTTTAAACACTACTACAGCTGTTGATACATTTTAGCACATGCAACAGGTTTCAGGAGATCAAATGTAATGGAAAACTAAACCACACTGCCTTTCAACAGCACAAACCCTCTGGCAGTGCCACTTAGTGTGAGCATTAATTAGCCAGGCAGTGTCAAAAGAAAATAACCAATGGAAATCAATAATCTGCACATTAAGAAGTATTAAAAGTAATCTTGGATTAATGGCAACTAAGTTGGTATCTACCAGCAAAGCTCTACTCCCCCCTCAAAGCCAGAATGAACTGCAATTCTTCCCACCTGGAATGGGGTGGGGAAGGGCAGGGAGAGGATGCCATTGCTGAGGTCTCCTGAGCACCTCAGCACCCCTGTGAAGGATCCAGGGAGGATGTGGCAGACAAGGAAGGGCAATTCCTTACCACCCTCAGTGCTGGCTACGTGACAAGAACCCCAGACCCAGCAGTGATGGAAAAACCAGCAGCGTTTGGCTCTAAGCCTCTCCTGTGATGGACAAATTTCATACTTCAAGTGAAAGGCAGAGTTGGGGGCTTAAAATTAAAAATTACAAATTCCACTGAAAACTGGTTCCTGCAACCTCCTGACTTTTAACCTGAAACCTGTTTGCTTTGCTACACACTTAAGTCTCAAGTTTGTTGCATGTACCAAACTTGACATTTAATATACTAGCCAAAAATGGGTCCTTCAGGTTTAACAAATCACTGCAGAACCTTGGAACCAGCCCCAAATCATAAGGAACAGAGCTCGAAAGCGTCTTCTGTGGCTCTCTGGAGGCTGTCCCTGTGCTGTCACTGTCACCTGCTACCTTTAGGCAATGCCCTTAGAGCTAATGACACAGAAGGTCACCTTTCCCAGGACAGAATTTCTTAAAGACAACAAGTTCCATCTGCCAAAGCTTTTTGCAAAACACAACCTGTGCACCTGGACAGGATTAGTCGGCCCCACCTTGTGCACTCAGCCACAAGGAACATGTGCTCGCTGCTCTCTCTAGGAAATCCAACCCGTTTAGAAATGGCACCTTCAAATAGGCTCCCACTCCAGAGTTCTTAATGGCCCCAGTGAGAAGTGGCTGCACTGAAGCACTTTCTCATCTCTTCATTTTTCAGCTCATGCTTTCAGCACACTCCACTTGTGCCTGGCCCTTTTCCAGGGCCCAGTTCTAAACTTGGTTTAGAAGCCTTGATTTCAAGTGACTAAACAACAGCCAATTCCATACCAATGCTTGAGTACTTTTACAAATGCCTTAACTGATCTATATTTGACTTTTAGCGGAGTTACAGGGATGCTGTACTCAGAACAAAAGGGTCCAATGCTCCATTAAAGCAAATATTAACACATCACACAGCAGCTGTGTGAAAACTCCTTCAAAGCCAAGAAATTAGGCAGAGTGCAAGAGGTGAAGTAACTGATTAACAGTTCTGTGACACTGGTGCATGTTGAATTAAATTGGATTATCACTTCTCCCTCTCTTCTGAAATATTAATACCCTGCACACCACGCTGATGTATGGATCCAGCCGGAAAGGCAGTGTTCCATGGATCAACTTCCCAGTGTATCAGCCACCCTTTGAAACACTTGTACTCCATCAAACAAGGATCTGGGAGCACTAATTGTCAAGGCTCAGAGTTTACAGCTCTTAAGGATACACTCCCTACAGCTCAGACCCTGCAAATCTGAACATTTCCAACACCATGCAAGGTCTCCCTTCTTTAAAATCCCTTTTCAGAAAATGAAGAACCTTCAGCATTGCAGATAAAGACACTGAAGAAAATAATGGCAAGACTTCTTCTGAAGTTACTGACTTCATACAACAGCTTCTGATTTTACGTCTTCACTTCTCCAGCTAAGCTGAAGAACATGTACCCTGCAGGCTGTGATGCCTCCAGCTCCTGCCACAGAAGTAATGAGCCTGGCACTCGGAAAACTAACAGCATTCATCATTTATCTGTTAGAATATATCCATCCCCACCACTACAGCCTGCACATGTATTTCCAAATAAGAGTATTTCAGTTTTCTGTTGGAGAGAAAATGCCAAGCTGCTCTCTTAGGCTTCCTGCAATCCAGACATGAATAGGAGTAGGAAGGAAATGCAAACTGTCAGACCCATTCCTTCAAACTCACAGAATATTCATGTCAGATGCAGACATTAATAAGAACTGAGACTTTTTTCCCTTTTTTCCTTTGAGGCACCCAGTGAACACAAGTTTTTCCGTGCTCTCCAGTATGTACTTACCCTCAAGTCCACCTCTTTGCCAAGTAAGTCATAGAGGACTGCTCCTTTGGAGGTGATTTCAGAAGCAAGCTGCCTAGCTGCCTTCAAGTCAGCAATCTGGGAACACAGCAACAGCAATGAATAGCAGGGGAATCCCCAACATCACGAAGAAAATCCATTTTATTTCCCATTTGGATGTCAAAATTGCACAGGAGGTAAAAACTCTATCAGAGATTGTGCACTAGAATCAGAATGAATGTATCTCTCTTGGCTTTGAAACAGTCTAAGTGGGGCCCCTTCACGTACAGGTTTCTGAGTGAAACCCCAAACACTTTGGCCGAGAAAAAAACCCCACAAATCTCCTCAGAACTGTGACTCAGCCAATTGTTGGTTCATGTGCTGCCCAGGACAAAGGGAAACATCACCTTTTTCATCGGCAGAAGTGAAAACTTTATATATCAAGAGGAATGGGACCAGCCTGCAGTGTAAGTAATGAACTTTTGAGCACCTACCAAGTGGTTTTTTGTCATTTTTTCAGAGAGACACATTAGATTTACACAGAGGAGAATCACCTGTGGGTCTGCCATTTCCTCAAGAATCACAGTAACAGAGAATCATGGGATGGTTTGTGTGGGAAGAGACCCTAAAGCCCATCCAGTCCCACCCCCTGCCCCAGGCAGGGCCACCTTCCACAGAAGTAGTAACAGAAATTCCTCTTATTTAGCAAAGTGTTGGGTTATTGGGGGTTTTTTAATATTTAGAGAAGGCACTTTTAAAATATCTAGAACTGGCTTTTATTTTAAGGGCTTGAACAGCTTTGATGTCTGTTACAGTCACACAAAGATTTCCCTTTCCTTCAATGCAAATGGGCTGAAAATCAACTTTCAGTCAGTATTTTGGAAGCTCCTCCAGTTGCAAAAGTTTAGAAGGTAGAGAATAATCTTTATTCCAGCCTACTCCAACATTTCTATGATTTCAACAGCATTTCAATACAGAGAGAACCAACTCTGTGCCACTGTTGCCTTGTATTATGCTTCTGGTTGAGAATTCAGAGATTAAAACAAATCACAGAACCTCACCTACTGAAAGTCTGACTTAAAACCCTGTCTACTGCCTTCCCAGAACATTCTCCACTTAAATTTCAGCTAGAAAACAGATGAATTTTTCCTAAGTGAACACAAGAGTGCCAGTTTTGCTTACTTTGGAGCCCAGATCAAACTTGAACTTGCTGCTGTCCTCCTCGGGGAGGTCTGCACGCTCCCCTCCCTGGGTGTTCATGGCCCCATAGAGCACCGAGGTGACCTTGAGCAGCTCCTTCACAGCGTATCCATCTGCCTGGTACAGCTTCTTTGTGTTGAGCTTGATGTGAGCCTTGGTAGCCTTGGGCAAGAAAGAAGGAATTCAGCAGTCATAAAGAACAAAATCATCAGTTATCTGCACTCCAAAGTGCTTTTTGGGGGCACCATGCTCTGCTGTAC
Organism: Edolisoma coerulescens; assembly: GCA_013397115.1. Classification (NCBI taxonomy): domain Eukaryota; kingdom Metazoa; phylum Chordata; class Aves; order Passeriformes; family Campephagidae; genus Edolisoma; species Edolisoma coerulescens. The sequence goes on from VWZW01007125.1 coordinate 118,840, forward strand.
AGAATAATTCCTCCTATTTGGACACCCAGTTTGCCTCATCATAATACTGGTATTTCTAAAAGAAATTTTTCTGAAAGCTGTGCACTTTCTGCATGTCAGAACATTTGCAGAAAAACCCTCAAACTATCATTATTCCTTCCCCGAATAAAGATCAGCAAAAACCCTGTGCACCACTTAAATTCAAATTAAGTTTAAGTGGAAAGTAAGTGCTGCCCAGGGCTTGTGATGATGCTGCAGAGAGGTAAATTTCACCCTTAATGAGTTGCAAGAATAAGATCAGTTATCCTAATTTAACTGTCTTCTCTTCCAAATGTTTTATTGTTTCTCTCAAATTTTCCCCTGCTATGACATTAGTGATTTTATTCCCTTGCCTCCCATCTCTGAAAGGTACAGACAGAGCAGTAAGGAAAAAAATACTTTAAATTCTCATATTATCTTTTTGTACTTCAAAATAATAAAGGGGGGAAATTACTGTCTGTCACAGAAAGGACACAAATGTTGTTCTTGAAATTCCTGGTAAATTTATATTATAAATGAATAGCCACAAGGAGCCAACCACAAATCTCAGATTAAACTTTGAGGGAGTCTTCGTGGTGGCACAACTAAACAAGGAAGCAAAAAAAAAATATTGATCACCAGCTATGGATACAAAAATTAAGCTTAAAAATGACACATTAAGCCCAAAAGTGACTTAACATCTCCTTTTCAGTGTATTTTTAAGATGAAACTTCTGCTGAAATGTTTCTCCTGTGGGAATGCTGTGGCAGATAGAGCCTATCCATGAGTCACTGGTGGTATTACACAGCTTTGGTTTTACAGTGTTCCTGGAAGGAATTCACATTCCCCTCAGGCTCTGACAGAGCAGTCTTCAAGTCTGGGGAAGAGACTCAAATATTACAATATTTGGCACCAGGTTTGCCCACCTGTGAAACTAAAGAGAGAAAGGACAAACACCTCAAACTTTGGATTTGGCTCCAGTTTTTCAAAGGAAACAAAGCAAATGGCTGTTGGCCCATGTTTCTTTGTATGTATTTTATTAAATTTTGTGACTTCAGAACTGGATTTTAATTTCCTTTTGCCTCTCTCATCCCAAAATCTCAATCCAGCAGAGGATAATTACTCTATATCTGTTTCCAGTGACAAAACCCAAGGGAACGGCTGCAGCCGTGCCAGGGAAGGTTGAGGCTGGATATTAGGAAAAGGTTCTTTCTCCAGAGGGTGGTGAGGCACTGAACAGGCTTCCCAGGGAATGGTCACAGCCCCAAGGCTGCCAGAGCTCAAGATTCCAACTCAGGATCTTCTGTGATTCCTGAAAACTGAAGTCCAAACTCCAAGAGCATGCTCCTGATGCTGTGCACCCTGAGCTGGGGGAATATGAGACTCACAGTACAAAAAAACCCGCTGATTGCTTTTGAAATGTTGTTCTCAGAATGACCTCAAATGAGCCAAGACACAAAGTGAAAAGCCAGGTATGTTCACCTCCCTTCCCCTGCAGTAGAAGCAATCTAATAAATTAACTGTAGAAACAGCAAGTATTACATTTTAGGAGAAGTGGTCATTAAATTGACCGACTCTGTTAAACATCCCCTGTCCAAAGGGGACAGATGCACTAAATTATAAAGGATGTTGTTAGAGACAGGAGTTCCAATTTCAGCTCCATTCACTCTTAAGAGAGTAAAATCAATGTCTAGTAAATACACAGACCAGTACATATATTTTTCAGATTGGCACAATAGCCCTGTGGAGTCAAGAAGACAACTCCTTGTTTGGAAAGTCACCTCCATCACTTCATGTTTGAGACAGTCGCCTATTTTATTTGTTGTTTTATTTCATAACCTTTCTGGTTTTAAAGAACCATTAAAAACCACAGCTATCCATTCTGAAGATCAGATGATTAAAATGCAACAGAAAAAATATATAAATATACAGCAAGAATGGCACCAACAGCCAGAAAATTTACTTAACTTCACAATATGCTTTATTAAGATAATGGAACCAAATTTTGACTGTGGCATTGACTGTTGCAAAAGGTTTTGCGGCCTTGGGTTGCTGAGTTTGTTTCCATGAATGGATTTCTATGAGATGAACTCATCAGAGGCTTTTTGTTGCACTCTACTTCAAATTTGGATCCAAGTGGGCTCAAGCAGGGGCCAGGTATTGAGCCTCACCAATTAGAGCAGCTCTAGAGGGGCAAATGATTAAAAACCCACCTAAGACAACTTTGCAGACACTTCAGAACTTTTGGGTCTGGAAAGGAGACATTTGGTAAGTTCTCAAACTGCCAGGAACACAGAGCAGTACCTAATTTGTGTGGAAAATGAACACCTCCTTACTCCTTGTTCAGTAAAGCAGAGCAAAGCTCCAGTTATATTTCCTGATGATGGATCTGTCCTGACATTCTCTTCTGAGACAATTCTGTCTCCATCAAATCTCCCATCTGCCTATGGATGCATAAAGCCATTAACTCCTGGAGAAGATAATTGTGGATTCCATGGACAGTGAATTATTAAGGAAATGTCCATAAGCTTTTCTCATCCTGAAAATGCTGAAAACCTACAAAAATCCCCACATCAACTTGTAATATTAACTGAGACCAAGTACAGCATGATTAAAGTAATTTCCATTCATTTCATTTTCTGAATCATATTACGTAATTCTCCAAAACCCGTGGGATTTCTGACATGAAAGCAGCTATTGAAAAGCATTACACTATTTCTGCTTCCAGACTTGTGCTTGGAGGGGGGAAACCCTTCCAAACAAAACAGACTTTTTCACTCCATCTCATGATGCTCCAGGGCTCAAAAGTACATTATAATATGTACAGGAATGTACCATGCTCTGAACATGGCAAAATTAAGAATTAGGAGAATTTATGGAGCACACTATTCACAAATGACAAGGGAAATATGGTTGAAATGACATTTTAATACATTGTAAAATTAAAAAAAAACGATTGTAATTCATCTTTGGTATTAGCACAAAGACTTCCATTGCTTCCAGATCCACCTGCAACCCCAGAAAGTTACTTTCACATAATGAAGAGTGTTACCTAAGTGTGTGATAATATCAAAGCCTCACACTGTTTCAAAATAACATGAATTTTAGACAATGTTATTTTATTCCAAAAGACTAAAAAATTTGATGGCCCAATCCAAATATGCTCATGCATAAAAAAATTGGTCTGAGAAAAACACATGCCTTGATCTCTGGGAAATCTCATACAACATATACCAATATATGATTCTCTATCATAATGAAAACATCATAAATTATGATGATTCAAGCACAGAAAAGAATCAGGCATCCAAAGTTAGCAATAACCATGGTGGGATCTCTTTCAAAACAATTGAAACGGTTTAAAAACATTTCCTATCTACAGCTGTGTCTTCCACAGTTACCTTTTACAAATGAGGAGAGGTAAGATTAATATTATTTTAGATCCCAGTATTGTATTTAGATCCCAGTTCTGCAGAGAGAAGTCCAAGATGTCAGTAACAGCATGCCCTGGCTTCTTCAAATTTCTACCAGCACAAGACACAGGATCACAGAATGGTTTGGGTTGGAAGGGACCTTAAATCCCACCAAGTCCCACCCCGTGCCATGGGCAGGGACACCTTCCACTATCCCAGGTTGCTCCGTTGTCCAACCTGGCCTTGGACACTTCCAGGGATAAAGCAGCACCAGAATGCAACACAAACTCAGCCACCCCCTGAAGGGAAGCTCTGGGGGGTTAAGAGGGAAAGCTCTAAAGCTCACATGGAACCAGGATTTCAGATTTTCAGGATTTCAGCCCAAGCACAGCTCCTGGGCAGACTCACCATGAACTGAGCCACTGCCTTAATGAAGAAAACCCGGTCCTGCTCTGTCTCCACATCCCCAGGAATGTCACTCTGAGGTTCATACCTGTGCAAACAACAGCTGGAGATTAGAACAAGGTTCTGGCAATGTTAAAAAGACTGGTTCATCTGTGAGGCAAAAATCAAACACAAAGATGAGGCAAAAATCAAACACAAAGCAAGCACTGACAGGAATGAAAAATAAATGTGCAGCTCCCACTGCAGACTGGGGCATCCAGACCCTGGAATGCACACAGTAGGTTTGTACAAACCTGACACACTGCACAAGTTCGTATCCAGACATCATTTCAAACATACTCCTTTCACAAGTAAAGGAAACTTATGGAAAAAACAAATTGAAATCTGTGAAATGCTTAAAAAAAACATGAGTGAGATGCAGAAATTTCTGGAAGTGGCCAGTCTATAGGAACTAGGGAAGAATAAAGGAAAATTCAGTGATCTGGACCCTCAGTGTAACAGAACCCCCTTAAGACTATTTAGGCAACTTAATCCAAGTAATTTTGAATGGTTGTGAGTATATCCCTATTTCATTACAACTGCAAGAGTATTCAGCAAATTTCTAACAGCTTGGTAATTAAACTTAATGGATATTAATTATGAATCCAGGCCAAAAAACAGCAATCAGGTAAACTGGTCAATGTTGGTTTCAATTATAATATTCTACCTTATGATCTAAAAAAAACCCCTTAATTTTACACTTTAAGTGAGAGAGAGAAGATAATGTATAATTCATGTAACACTTCAGGATCCAGAAATATTTAACCAAAGGCTGTCAATGGGTTAAGTGGGTATAAAACTGCAACTGGACAGTAGTAGGTTAGAACCAAATCATTTTACTTCTTTTAAACATGTTGTGGATGCAGGACAATACCAGGCTGAGCCAACAGCTGTACCAACAAGGCAAGAACTGGCTGAGTTTTGGTGAAGTTCCCACAGCAGATCACCCTGTTTGGATAAATGGTCAGACATGGACAGGATGGTTGCGGAATTTGGAGAATACGGGAGAGAGATAAGGCTACTTTTGAATGAGTGTGCCCACAGTCAGCGTGCAACCTCTGCTAGGACTGAGTCACTGGGTTTGCTACTCCAGGCTGTGAATTTAAACTAAAAACCTGCAAACTACCACGTTTCTATCTGGTCTTTATAAAAGCAGAGCTCAAAGAATGACTAAGTATCACTGAGTTCCCTAATTTCACACACCATCAGTTCCAAGCACACTCCCCACATCCCAGCATCAGCCCAAAATTTGTTAGCCTCATCACCAACCTTTTCACCAGCCACAGCAGCACTTCTGACACAAGCACGAAGTTTGGGGTGTGGAAATTCTCCATGGATATGAGTCGAGGATACCCCAGCGCCCTCATCATCTCAGTAAAATCTGAAAAATGAGGAAGAGCAGGGATTCCTTCTTATATATCCAATGAGGGCTTTGCCAAGATTGCCATCCCCCAGAGTGCTGCTTAGTTACCATGAGATATACCTATTGTAAAGCACTGTTAAAAAATTCAACCTCAATAATTAACATAAATCTTATCATTTCGACAGAAAACACGCCAAAGTGAAAATAGGCGTTTTAAACGAGATTCACTGAGCTGAAACAACGCTGACACAGCTTCTCCCTGCAAGCACAACATTCAACTGTGTTCCCTACGGGCTGGGGGAATGCCGCCCGTGCAGGGCTGTGCCACTCCCCGGCAGCAGGGACCCCTCCCAGGCAGGGACCGGCGGGCTCAGCCCGGCATCCCCCGCGGCACCGCCCGCCGGCGGCTCCGTGTGCGGCCGAGCGGAGCAGCGGGGCCCCTCGGGAGGCCCAGCCGGGGGTGCCGCGTCCCGCCCGGCCCGGCCCGGCCCCGCGGCCCCGGCCGCGCTCACTGCGGAGGTCGCGGAACGACATCGCCGGGACCCGCGGCCGCCGCGGCTCTGAGGCAACGCGCTACGGCGGCGCGGCGGGGCCAAACCCCGCGGGAAGCGAAGTGTGCGGCGGAGCGGACACTGAATCACGGGATAAACTGGGGTGGAAGGGCGCTCCGAAATCAGCGAATCAGCCTGTGACCGATCGCCACCGTAGCTACCAGACCAGAGCACTGATGCCATGTCCAAACTTCCCTTAAACACTTCCCGCCACAGGGAATCCACCACACATATGGGCAGCCCATTCTAATATCACCTTTTATGGGAAGAAATTCTTCCTAGTATCCAACCTAAACCTCGCCTGGTGCACTTAAGACTATGTCTTCTTGTCCTGTCCCTTGTTCCCTGGGAGCAGAGCCCGACCCCCACTTGGCTGCACCCTCCTGTCACGGAGCTTCCAAGAGTGAGAAGGTCACCCCTCCCCCCAAGCTTCCTCTCCNGCTCTGCCGGCCGCTGCCTGCGCCCCCGCCCTGGCTCTGCAGCGGCGGCCGCGGGGGGGTCCGGCCTCCCCCGTGTGCTGTGCGGCCGGGGGGCTGTGGGGAGAGGCTGCCCCGACAGCCGGGGCGAAGCGGTGGCAGCTCCGTGTCATGGCTGTGTCACCCGCGCTTGGGACACCCCCGGGCTAAGCCGGTATGGGGTTTGTGACTGACGAGCAAGGGCTGGGAGCCATCCCCGGGGGAATTCTGAGGAACCCCGGCCGTGTGTGCGGTGTGAAGGGAGGCCGTGCTCCTGCCATGGACGGCGGGGCCCGTTCTGCACCCGGCCGGAGCACACACAGACCCACCGGCCACGTCCCGGGGGTACATCCACCCTCCACGTGCTCTGCAGAGAGTGACAAGGATCTTTCCGAGGACAAGAGCCCGGCTTTTGTGTGGCAAAAATCAAAGAAGCATGAATGAGACTGGAAGATACATCTCCTACTGCAGACTGGGGTATCTGGACCCTGGAATGCATACAGTGGATTTGTGTACAAACTGCAAAACGTGTAAAGCCTGACACACTTCTCCAGCAGGAATTGCTGCTGGGGGGTCCTGAATATACATCTTCAGCCACTGTGGATAAGGAACAAAACTTACTTGGCTCAATCAAGGCTGGGAAATATTTATTTTCAGAAGGAGACGAAAACTATAGCTCTTAGAAATTCAACTAACAGCAGCCTGTATCTTCACAAATGTGTTTCTCTTTGTCATGAAGAAACCATAAACACAAGACACAAAATCCCTAACCCTGCTTCAGTATTCATTATATATCCTCACAGATCCCTATGGTCAGGTCTGCATTTCTGTCCTGGATTTCCCTGTGTCTGTAAGCACCAGGGCAGGCTTTCCTTATGCCAGCCTTCCAGCTGACAGTTTGTAGCCTGTACATCATCCATGACTCAGAACTCTGAAAGTTCTTCAGAATTAAGGTCAATTAAACTGTACAGGTACATTTCTATAGGAAAACTGAGAATCCCACCTTTAGAAATATTTTATTGATAACTTCTACAAATTGTCTTCTGTTCTATTACTGTACCAGAGTGCATCAATAGGCACAGGGAGGGTTCTGGGTTGTCCCAGAAGGTGCTCTCAGGACCCTGGGGCAGCCGCAGCTTCTGGTGGACCACGGGTGAACCTGTGGCAACTGTGCCCAGGTGGGCCAGACGGCCAACAGCCCTGGCCTGTGTCAGCAGTGGCGTGGCCGGCAGAGCAGGGCAGTGCTTGTGGCCCTGTGCTGGGCACTGGGGAGGCCACAGCTCGAGTGCTGTGTGCAGCTGTGGGCCCCTCAACTGTGGAAGGACATTGAGGGGCTGGAGCAGGTGCAGGGGAGGGAAGGGAGCTGGGGAAGGGGCCGGAGCACATGTCCTGTGCGGAGGGGCTAAGGGAGCCTGGGGGGCTCATCCTGGAGGAGAGGAAGCTTGGGGGGAGGGGTGACCTTCTCACTCTTGGAAGCTCCGTGACAGGAGGGTGCAGCCAAGTGGGGGTCGGGCTCTGCTCCCAGGGAGCAAGGGACAGGACAAGAGGACCTGGAGTCACAGAATCACAGAATGTGCGGAGTTGGAAGGGACCCCCAAGGATCCTCCAAGTCCAACTCTTGGCCCTGCACTGGAGAGCCCTGTGCTGAACATGCCACTGTGAAAGGCCAGCAAAGTCCACAAAGGGGACAGAGGAGTCCTGCAAGAGTCACCTGTATTTGAGAGAAGGGAGAGAGTGCGCCTAGCTGTACGCTGGTGGGGTCTCTCTCAAGTTTTTGGAGGAGGCAGCCTCCTTTCCTCCTGAACTCCTGAGCACATGTTGCCCTCCTCCTTTCCCCAGTGCTGATGTCCTAGGAAGGTACAGCCTTCCCGAACCGCCTACTCCATACTGCCCCTTGAACAAGTATCCCCACTTTGTCATGCACTGTACAACCATTGAAATGAGCTTGAAGCCCAGCCTGGGTGGAGAAGTTCATCTTCACAAGTCCATTAAGCCTGGGCATTTTCCCCTAAAGTTCAGAAGTTCAGACTGTGCTTGGCTCTACAACAACTTGCATGGCTTGATGTTGGTGAAGACCCCCCAGCCATTCCTCCAGACCGAGTCCTGTGAGACGACATTCACACCCATTTCTCATGTCACACACAATGGCCTTGTGACATCACAGCCTTTGGGGACAGCATGGTGGTTGATAAGTGTCCCCAGCCCGTCACCGAGCCCAGAGCCCAGGCAGAAGCCGGCTGGGAAGGACGTCCAGAGCCTGTTCAGCGGTGGCAGCTTGGCCTTCAGCAGCACCATGCTCAGCCAGAGGCTCTCCTGGCTGCTGAAGCTCTTGGTGGTGCTGCTCTCGGTCCAGCCACTGGACCCTTCCAGCCAT
>VWZW01007132.1:0-92500 GCA_013397115.1 Edolisoma coerulescens
GGCCGGCCCGCGCTGCCCGCGCTGCCCCGGCACACGGCCTGACCCTGCCGCGGGAGCTGCACCGAAAGCGGGACCCGAGAACCCTCCCTGCTTCTCGGGAAGCAGAGGCAGCGCCCGCCGCGGTGCGTTTCCAGCGCCTCGCTCTTCACTCGTGCGGTTTCCTCACCGTGTAACTCATCGGTTCTTCACTTATAGAATATGATAGGTGTTCATTACTGATAATTAGAGTGTTTGGAATCAATTTGTGCTTGTTTTCCAAATCAGTCCTCCAAGCGCTGGAGTGAAAATAATTGCTGAAAACAAAAGTAGTTAGCTCAAAGCATTGGGACTGATTTGGATGGAGGAACAAAAAACTTGGAAGGATTTGGGGGGGAAAAGATAAGGCAAGTGACCTCCCTTTAAAGTACGAGATGTAGCTGATACTGCAGCGGATCAGGTTTTATTGGGCTTCGTTTGTTGAGAAGCCTGTACACACAGTTGTATAAAAGATGAATAGAATCTCACGCAAGCGACCTCGCTGCGGTGGCTCAGCACATTATTGTTCCAGCTTGTTGAGCCTTATAGAGCGGGAAGGGGATCGAGGAAGGGATTTGAATAACATTGCGGTTCAGAAAGAGATTCATAATTTTAGTATAATCAGCATGTTGGTTTGCCTCGTAGTGACAGGTTGAGTTTATTTCCAAGAGACTGTTCTGTGAAATAGGCCATTAAAAGCCCGACACAGGGAATGGCTGTGTAGCTTCCGTCAGACTTGTGGTCCTATATCTATCTGTCCATCCTTCTCTTTTTTGGATGGTGTGTGGATGCCGTGACTGCAGTAATTGTCACGTGTTAATTCAGTGCAATTTAATAAATTATACCAGGTTTTATGGATTCCCGTATTACACATAAAAATGACAGTTGATTATGTTTAACTGGTTGTAGTGTGGCACAAACTTGTCTTTTAAAATTATGTAGAAAAAGCAGATGTTTTTAAAATGCCAGTAAAACTGCAGAATGCTTTGGCAGTATTTTGGTTTCGTCAAAGGACATGGTGCAATTGACTTGGGTAGCATCAGGTTTTCACCCTCCTAATTTATGATGGTTAGTAAAAGATAAAGGCAATTTTAAATGTTGTTGCTGTCTATACGCAGTTATTTTCTTCAGCAGGTTTTGAAAATTTGTGAGAAATGGTCAATTGTTTGACATTCAATGTTGTTTGTTCAGCAGCCTTTTGTATTTCAGGCATATCTTTTAATATTGAACCTTAACAAGAAGGGCACTGCTTTCCACATAGTGCTATACAGACTGGATGAACTGTCATATCATTTATTGATTCCATAACCAGTTATCTCACTGAGATGTCTTGTATAAAAACTGCTGATAGTGATTTGGGAGGAGGAGGGGAAAAAAATAAAAGAAAAAGCTGTTCTACCTAGTAGTATAGTATCTGAAATGCTATAGGGAAATGTTCATGTCTCTGCAGAGCTGCAGTTATTTATCATTGCTGTATCTTAAACTTTTGCCTTGCATTGACCTGATTTGGGGCTTTTGTTTGGTGCTTTTGACAGGTTTTTTGGGTGGGTTTTTTTTTGTGTGTTTTTTTTTTTTTTTAAATTTTTTTTTTAACAATTCATTGAATAGTATCATATATTACAAGAAATTTTGAATTTATATCACCAACAGAGTCCAAATAGTTTTATAAACATAGGGTTGAATCCAGCAATCAATGCATTTGATTTTACTATAATTACTCAAACCTTCAGGTCTTGATGTACCGGTCATTTCGGGAGAGCTGTAGGAAGAGTTGTACCGAACAGCAACTGAGTATACTTCCCTAATAGTGAGGAGTGCAGGGCTGAGTTTTTCTGGTTTGTTTCTTTCTTTTTCTTTTTTCTCAGCTTCTGATGACGATACATGGTTGGTTTATGCTTTGAACCATGAGTATGCTTATCCTTTTTGAGACTTATGGTGATGGTTACAGACGTTACTTCCCCATCTGCTCACTACCAATTCTGCCTGATGGGATAGTTCTCAGAAATTTCTCCCCGTTTGCTGCAGAAAAATAGTTTTGTGAAAGAGCCCATCAATGCAAAGAGTTTAATGTGTCTGAATTTGCTGAGTGTAAGTTTTACTGTATATATGTATATATGTTTATACCTTAAGTAATTAATTTCATTAATGGGCTTTTGTAAGTGACTTGCCAAGATGTTGTTTCCCATTTAAAATTATTTAGTTACATTTCACTTTATTAGACAGTACTTTGTGATTTTTTTTTTTTTGAATTATTGAATGCTGCTGATCTTCTCAGGCCACAAAGCTTAAATAATGGATTTTTTTGAGAAGGACAGTTGATTTTTGCACCTGGCATTGCTAGTCTCTCAAAAATACACTGGAGCAGATCTTCAAAAATATTTGTGAAATTTCAGGCACAGTTGAGGAGATCTTAACATCCTTCTGACTGCAAAGATCTGCTGACTTGTTCTGTGTAATAATTTTTGCTTTATACTGTGCTGGCCTCCTTTGAGCCATAGAGGCTGAGTTATATAGGGGCTAATCATGGCATAAAGATTTTCCAGTCACTCTCCCATCTTGTGGAGCATACTCTGTACATGTGATTGTGTGTATGTGTACATTCTGTGTTGTTCTTTGAATGCTGTCAGTATCCTCCACTTCTCTTCTCAGCTGTATTTGACCCCTTCTTCAGGAAACAGTTCCAGAAGCACCAAATAAGGTTAAAAATATAGACCATTGTGCTTCCAATCTTCTTGGATTACCCTTCTTCTATCCTGATTAAACATTGTACCTTTTTTTGGTGGGCTAGTTTTACTCAAGGCAGGCATTAAATCTTAAGAAATCTCTCATGTCTGTTTTTAGGGCCCAAATGCAACAGAAAATGTATTTCTGCTGCATTTATGCATAACATGGACTGAGTGCCTTAGGACACTTGAATTGCCTGGAAGAGACTCTGATGTTGCTTTTATAGGGACAAAATGCCTAGAGGACAGAGGGGAATGTGTACTGATGGTGTAGCCTATGCGTCCCCTCATAATGGTAATTAAATTGGCCAAAAACTGCATTAAGAGTGGGTCAACAGGGTCTTGTGGTGGCTGGTTTCCCCTTTCCCCACTCAACAGTTTTATCAGCATCTTTACATCAGATGACATATCTGGATACCTTCAGCTTGGCACTGAGTTACCATCCTTGGGCCCTGCACTACTCATAGTGAACATATTCTAAATAGTGATGAGAACATACTGTGAGCAGTGATTTTATTGCAGCCATGACGATGGGTCTTGGAGACACAGGGACCCATCACCACGATGCTTGTCGATGAAAGTGCCTCTGGAAGAAGCAGACATACTTTCCCACTCAGTCCCTTCCTCCGAGCTCAAGAGGAGACCTTGCTCAGTCTTCCAAGAGTTACCTCTAACAAAAGCTATCATCTTTTTCTGCAGGTTGTTTTCCCTCCGTAATGGGTTTGGAATTTACTACAGGTTTCTCCTATCCCTTCAACATGCATTCCTTTCCTGATAGGATTTGAGATGTCTTAGAAGATGTACTTAAAAGCTGAACATAGGTTGAATTAATTCCTTTAGGAATATTAATCCTTATCTCATGGGAGTTGGATGTAACCAGAGTTCCTTTACTCAGAATATTGCCTTAAGTATTGGGATAAGCTCTCATGTTTCAGAGCAGCAGCAGACTTCAGCACGGATGTTGATGGTGATTAATGAAACACACTATCCTGTAATAATAATAATAATGTGCTGAAGTTATTGAATTTGTTTTAAAATTATTATTCAAAAAGTAGTATTTAATCTGAAATATTTGCTATTAAATGCTTTTGAAAATGTAAACTCAGTGATTGTAAGAAAAAATTTCACCGTTTATAGCAAACGATCTATGGATTGCTATTGTAAGAAGTATTGCATTTTTTTCTAAATGTGCTTGCCAAATGAGTGAGTGTATTTTTGACATTGTTTAGCCTGCACTGGCTTGGAGAGGTATTCCTTTTCCAGTATTAATAGCATCTAACACTGTTCATTTTTCTGGCATATACTAGAGCATTCAGAGCAAACTGAATTCCTGGGGAGGAACATTGTCTTAAACATTTGCTTTATCTCTTCATTCCAGTAGATGGCTACAGTTCACTACCAAATTGTGGCTATAATAGATTTTTTACAGTAAGTAAATCAGAAGATGAAGGTTGAATTACTATAAATGAGTTGACCTGTACATTTTTCTTATTTCATGTTCTTAGTCATGCACTATTCACTATTTTTCTATGTACACCTTATTAAAATTGCAGGAAAATGTTATAATATTTTTTTTTCCTGTTGGTCAAGGTTTTATTTTTATAAGTGACTCTCATATCTCTTGCAGTTTTCTGGTATTTCTAATTGTGCCTGATTGGAAGTATGCTTATACTATCCAAACACTGAGGAAACTCAATTGCAGAAAAGCTGTATGTTACTTTTATGGAAGTGGATACTTCCAGAGTCTCAACGTTCTTTTAATTTTGTTCCTGTGTTTAGGCATTTTAAATGGAAACTGGCCATTTAGCACTTGCTTTTGCCAAGTTGACTTTAGCTTTATAGAAGCAGATGTTTTCTAGTAAGCCTTTTCAGTCCTAAGCATGAAGCAGTGACTAACACATACAAAAGTATGTTTACCTTTGCATCTCATCTGTGTTGTACATTGCAATGTTTCATTCCTCTCAATTCCCACCCAGGTCTTTCTTTTTTTAAACCTAATTTGCATACAACTAAGTTGATACAAAGGAATTTCTTTTAAGCTCCTGGAAAAGCAGCTTGCTTCTGAAAAGGTACTCATTAGGAGTTTGCAGAGTGGAATTCTTTCAAAAGTACATTACTCATTTGTACTGTATGAAGTAGTTCACAGTACAACATTGAAATATTAGGTATGCCTTTTGACTTGACTTCCTCAGATCGAGTGATTCTGAATTCGTCATGTAAACTAGTGAATATTTTGCTTTAATTTTCAATGAGAAGGAAGTGTTGAAACTGCCTTTTATTTGTAATCATATTTGCTGGTAAATGCTACTACCATATCGCTTTAATTTTATCCTAATCCTTTCATTTTTGCCTTACAACAGCTACAAGCTGAGCACAGCAATTTAAGGTGCAGGTTTTTTGTTATTTTACAAATGAAAGGGCCATTTTTTGCATTAACTGCTATGCTGTGCTATTGCAATTTTAGGTCCCTTTGCAATCAACTGCCAATTTATATAGCTGGCTACAACTGCTTAATCTATTATTAATAAGCAGTGCTACTGAGCTCTACAAATGATAAAAATGGTACCAGTTTTATACAGGAATTTCATTTTCATATCTAAACTACATACAATAACTTTATTCTCTACCATGAAGATAAATGTCTTAATTATTTATAAATTCTTTATATTTTATGGTATCGATTTAGGGATTCATTCATTATCCTTGAAATATATTGAGAGGCCTTAGCTGTAACTAAAATATTTTTCATTTACCCATTTAGTTACAATGTTGTAGTCTTAAAGGCCAAAATTTAATGTGTTTACAAAATAGTTTTGCAGTTTAATACTGGGTTGAATATTCTAGAAAAAAAATGAACACTGTGTTATTCTTAAGTTCTGAAATTGAGTATTTCGGATTATGTGTGTTAAATCTCGGCTTTTTCTATGTTTAGATTTTTATTGTAGCCACATGATTCATTAAACGAGTTTGTCCTCTGAGAGGAAAATGTATTTGACCCCTTCTTGGGAGCATATACAAGAAGTTCATCAAGAATCACGGATTTTAATAAGGTAAACAGTGTTAGTTCTGTCCCCTCCGGTGTTTGTGGAACTGGGACATGTCCAGCACTCAATCCTCACACTGTGGAAACACATTGCCTGCCCTAGAGAGCACCTGGCTGTGTTTAGGACATCTCAGTCATGAGAAGGATTGTACCTGGAGGGCAATTATGGTCAGGACAAGGGATGCACAATAATAAGTCCCTGGAGTACTTTAATGGGCTGTCGGAAGAAAAGAAGGGGGTGGGGGGGAGGAGAAAAATTACTGAGGTATCAATTGTGTTTCTAAGAATGGACTGTGAGATACTAAACAGTATTTGCTAGAATGTATTTCTGGTCGTACAAACTTGTGTCTAACTACATACCTGAATTTCTTGTAAACCCCTTCAGAATTTGTTTACTTAATTATTTAGGAAGAATGCAGAGATTTATTGAGTGTTCGTTGTTGTTTTTGTGTAATACGCTTCCTAGATTAAGCATTTCCACAAACGATTCGCTAGTCACAGTAAAGTGGACGTTATTTCCCCCCCCCTCCTTTCTGGAATTTAATTTCATCTGAATTGTTGTGTGTCTTTTCCGTAACCTTTAGATGATTTACTCACACACAGACACGCACGCACACGCACACGTGTGTGCACAGCTGTGAAAAGTTTAGCTTAAATGGGAGAATGCCGAGACACAGAGCATGAGGACTCAGAAATGCTGTCCTTACTGCCTTCGGAGCGCCGGGGCGCAGGGGCACGGGGCTGTCACACGCCGGGATGGATGCCGGGCTGGCGCCTGCTGTTCCCGGCGCTGCCTCTCTCGCCTTCCAAACCTTGCGCGGTCGCAGGGCCGGGGCCGGGGCCGGTGCCCCTCCGCGCTCAGCCGCTAGGGAGTGTCGGAGGGAGAGGCTCCAATTAATTTTTCCACTTTCCCTGCGAAAAAGCTGGTTTAACTTCACCCCCAGCTGCAGCACTTGTGTGTTGTAAATAGACTCAAACATTACAAAGGCGTTTGTCTCTATGATCTTTAGAGGGATTTAAAGATAAGACGTGGAACCCTTTTATAAGCAGACATGAATTATTTTTGCTCAGATTTTGTGTTTACTCGTAATACTGTTAACACATTTAGTTAATCATAAACTTACTTGTATAATTTGTGTAGTAAGCGCCGCATACCTGTCTGCTAAAGAGGTAAACATTTTTAATCTGATAGTGGCTGAAAAACAGCAGCTTGTCTTTATCTAATTATTTTCTTAAAGGTTGGTCAGCAAATGTCATGTATTTCACCAACATTATGCTTGCTTGGAAAGAGATGAGATATTTACATTACAGTGGCTCAAGAATCACAGTAAAAGTGCAGCTGCCTTTAAAATGCATTTTGGTAGTTCGGCAAGTTGATTCGGCAAGGTAGCGGTGCCATGGTATTTAACAAAATAACAAATGTCTCTTTAAAGGATGATACAAGCAAAATTACACCCGTTTCCTTTTATTTACTGATCTGAGGAGCTTATATTTAAACGACAGTAGTAGTAGATATAAAAAGCTTGTGAATTCTTTCCTTCCACCTGGGGAGTTAAAAAAAAATCGTAACGAGTATACTAGGGTGGCTGACATCAGGTCTACATTATATGTTTGCTTGCCTGGGGTGCTCTCATAAAAAATAAAGCAGAGCTTTATACAGTTATAGTGTGCACTAAATTTGTGTTCAACATCCATAAATAAAATATTCAACTCTTTCTGAAGAAAAACTATTGTTTTGAGATATTTCAGGGCAAAAAATATGCCACTATTGTGGAGAGTAGAGGGTTTCTCCTTTGGCTTTGCTTTTACTTTTTAATGATCATCATAGTTGCTACATACCTTCATTACTGCTTTTGCCTCTCTGGCAGGATGGAATATACAAAGGAGGTTCTTTCTGTAAATCATATTTTAAAAAAAATTCAGAGAGCAAACCACCCATTTCTGCTGCAGTATGTTTTGGTTCTGAGTAAGCAAACTGTATGCCTAATGATTTCATAAGAATTTAATATTGTGTGTTTTACAGATGGAAAAATGTTGATAAATTTAGGTTAATTTCTACTCTATTTATGGAACTACTTATGCATTTTTAAAAGAAACAGAGTCTTCTTAAATTATATATAACTTGAAAAAGGGTCTGTTGTTTATTTTATTTTAAATATTAGATTGTCTCTGAACAAGGCAGTGAGAGTATTATGTAGAACACTACTTATGGAAACAGCAAACTAGTAAATCTATGCTGCACTAAAATAAAATGTTGCATTATTCTGATAATATTTGACTTTTGCACAATATTTAAATGAACACTAGTATAAATAGGAATGCTTAACTAAAACACAAGTTCATCGTGTAGGCTAATGCATTACTCTTGTATATTTGTACATGAGTGAACAATTATTCTAAAAAGTTTATACATGTGTTCCAGTGACCAAACTTATATTAAAACAAACTGTTCCGATAGTGGTGACAGAAGATATGGTTGATGGTTGTGTTTGAGAAGTAAATGGGCAAAATATTTGTGGATCTTTTAATGATTACAGTTCTTGATAGCTTTCATAAGAGTGCACATAATTTGTGACAACTCTAATAAAAAAATGTGGCAGAAAAACTTTCTGAGTTAGCGGCAAAGTAAATGGGGCAGGTTTTGCATTTTGAACAGAAATCTTATGAACTGTGATTGAATTTGTCGTGAAAGTGTGTCAGAATTAATAAAGTATTTACGTGCAAGGTTGCTGGGCTTTGCAGACTGGTTAGGGCTGAGGATTGGTTAACATGAAAAGTCATTTCTGTGCATTTGGTGCTCGACAGCAAAGGACGAATGTACTTCTGTGCATTTTGGATCATAATGCCATTTCTCATTTCAAACCATTTTTGTCAGGACACCAGGCAAAACAATGATGCTTTGAGGACGTAATTAAAGATATTGTTCAAAGAACAACTTTCTGCATATTTGAATTATTACTGTCATCAAAATCATACAAATATGGAAATATGATTGCCAGAAGCACATAAATCAATGATCAGCATGGCCTCAAAATCCAATAAATATGTAGAGTTAAATACTTTAAAATGCAAATTGCATCTGATAATTTGCATATGGTAGAATTTAAAGGAAATTTTGTTGCTTAACAACCTCTAAGGTAGCAGTTAGGGCTATGGGTAAACATAGATTTTTTTATTCATCATTGGTCAAGTTGCAAGATTTGATAAATGATAGGAGACTGCTTTCCTTGGTTAAAATGACTGCATTCTTTACTGAATCCTGAAACTGCCTTGAAGTCATCTGAATAATTAAGAGTTAATTATTCTTCATCCATCTAAATCAGAAAAGGACAGATTTAGGGAAGGAATTTATAATTTTTGCCTCATGTCCTGTCATGTCGTAATGTGATAAACTAAACTGACTCCAAATAATATCTAGTGACCTTATAGTAATTACGCCTCACAAAACATTCTGGTTGAAATTTTTTAATTGCTTGCATCGATTCCAGAAACTACATCTTAACAGACTCTGAAGTTTAATTGTGTTCAAAAGAAAGCAATAGAAAATTTGTGTTCCGTTACTGTTCTAGTTTAGTCTAACAGGATAGATACTGTACAAAGTCTTTCACTTTCCCCTCTCTGTTAGTGCCTCTCTCTGTTTTCTCTGCTTTGCTCTTTTTCTGTGCAAGCAAGTATTTTTAAAGGATGATGAATATGTACATCAAGAATATAACCTTTTTTTTTGTTTTTAAGAAAAACTTTTTAAGTTTAACAAAACCAGGCATTTGTCAGTGGCATCAATTCTGGTTTGCTTGCTTTCTGCAACTTGGAAAAAAACGTACCCCTAAAATACGGGCAAAGAAAACAAGAATGTTCTGGCATCTGTCTCCCTGTGGAAAGAAGGACAGTTTCAGAATTGAAAATTGGAGCCTGTTTGTATTTGCTAATTTCAAAGTAGAATTTTTTTTTTTCCAAGAAGAAGAGTTTACGAATGTTTACTGATCACAAGAGGAATTGTAATAAAGAAATCAATATGCATGATCCCTTTTCATGTAGTACAACAAGGTTACACTGTTAGGTTAAGTACAGGCTGCATTCCTTTTCAGAAAATCAATTTGCTGTATAGTGTGCAACAGCAAGTCTCTTCTGAAAGAGTCATTTTATGTTGTGTGCACAGTAAATTCTATATTGACGCTTTCAAATAGTATTGACTGATTAAAAAAAAAGAAGAAACGCTAAGCACAGTAACCTTAAAAGAGTATTATAATTTTCAAGTAATTGCTTTCTTGCTAATTACCTAATTTCTTTCTAAGAGACAAACTGATAAAACATGCTCTTACATATCCTTTAAATTATTAATACTGTAAAACTGGTGTTGTGACATTATTTTCAAAATCTTTTAAAATATTATTTTCATAATAGCAACAGAATGCCATATGTGATTTCAAATACTGTAGATTTAGTGTAAACTTACTTGCTGAATTCAGGGGGTGGGGACTGGGGGAGTTGGTTGGGGGTTTTTTGCTCATTTGGGGTTGGTGTTTTTGCTTTTTTCTCTTAAATTTATTTTAAGGTCTGGTCATTGTTTGCAAAAAAATGTAAGTATTTTCAGTTATTATGGTTGTGTACATTTAAAGTGTGATGGCGCTTGCAAAGCAGCACTGGGTTTTTGTAAAGGTTGTCTGTTACCTGCCTGGATTCCAAACAAAACAAGCAGTGCACAGAGAGGGAGGGGAAAAGTTAGTAGCTGCACTCAACCTCCTTAGACATAACATGGCTTAAAAGCCAGTTTTTATAAGGGAAATATATGGAAACGTGGTTTATTTTCAGTTCTTGTTTTCTCAGAACATAAAACTATGTCTTTTAAAATGCTTTGACCATTTTTGATGCAACTGTTCAATTGTAAAGACAATCTTTTGCTTTTTGTGTGTTTTTTACTGAATAGTTCTTGATGGACTCTGACTTTTCCTTTTATTTCTGTCAACCCAATTACAATACATTAGAGCGCACCCTGATCCTACTTGTTTGCCTGTTATGCAGTGTATATGTTTAACTCATAAGCATGTTCATTTAGATATTTCAGTCTGATCATGCTGAATGTCTTGCAGCAACACATATTGATGTCTACAGAACATTAGATACTTTCAACCTGAGTTACTCATTCTAGAAATTGTAAAATGCAAATATATATGGTTTTGATTGCTTTTGAGCTGTCGTATCTGAAAAAAATAATTTTCCAATTTGCTGTTTCTCTGTCAGATTCAGTTGTTCATTATTATGCCCTAAATAAAATCTGATTTTAATTGGAAAGAATTTAATTCATTAAAATTTGAATTACTTAGAAAAATACCTGTAATTTGAATTCGAAAACTGGCTAAGCTGTTCATATATTTAGCCCCAAAGTTAAAATACTGTTTGTTACAATTTCACTTACTAAAAAAACCCAACAAATGTTCACCTTTTAAAGGCAGGCTGGCATTTAACATTTACTAGTATTAGATAGATTATCTAATGATGTAGCTATTTCCCATGCTTTTTTTTTAAGTTTAAGAGATTTGCTTCATTGCTAGGCTAGAAAGGAAGTGATTCAAAAGGCTGGCTGCATTTTTTTTTTTTGGTCACAGAGATGTGTATAGCAAAACTACTTGTGGTATAATTCATTGTTTAGAAACCCTGGGTTGCTGTTTGTTTGCAGCATTCTTGTTAGGGGTCTGAATTGCCCAAACAACAGTGTAAACCAAGCCAGGCATAGCAGCAGACAGAAAAATACATTCAACTAGTGGGATCATGGATTTGTTTGATTCAGGTAATTGAAAGTGTTTCATACTATTATTGCAACTTGAAGGCTTGTTTAAGTGTCTAGCTGTCAGTCAGTTTGGAAGGTGAAAAGTATTCGATTGTCACTCTGTCAGTCAATAGAGATGAGAACTGTCTGCCTAATGGATTTCTTTACGTAGATGTCTGCATGGAGGTAGAAGTAAAATCAATGTGTTGTCATGTGCAAGTACGCTGCATCAAACTGCCAGGTGAAATGCAACTGTATTTCTGTAATGTCTACATCCTTGTGTTGTTTGTGGAAGACAGACAGATGTTCCCTGTGTTTAGAGGTAACAAACTCTTTGTGGTCACACATGAAGGTTTATTTTTGAACATTTTGTAAGAGTTTCATCTATTTCCACTTGCTCCAGAGGTTTTTTTTTCCTGTTTGCTTGATCATATCAGGGATCAATACTCAAAAAAACAGGATTTAACGTAGTAGGATAAAACCTAGGTTGTTATTCCATGTGGCTCAGATGGTTTTCTTTTAAACCTGGGTTTCCGCATGTTTTCTGTTTGTCAGTGATGACTTATATTGAGCTAACTATGCTTCCTGCTCAAGTTTTGGCTGTTAGTTTACCTACATTTATTAGAGTGTGTATTGACTTCCTATAGCAAAAGAAGAAGAGATCATTTCTTGAACAACAGAAGGTACCAAAGGCTTTCAACACCCTTGATGAAACAGGCATCAGTCAGTGACCTCTGTTCTCTGGGAGATGCTTACAATATTAAGTTCCACTGAATGGGATCTGATAACAAGTGGCATCTGGCAAGTTATTATGATACTTCAGAATAATAGTAACAGTTCTTATAGTTCTCACTAATTCCGGCTTAATCCTATATAAAATAGGTGCATTATGACAGTAGCCAAACATCTTATTAAAACTGTTTTCCTGTTAACTGATACAACATGTTTAAAGACACAATTCTTAGCCCTACTGAAGGTGGCAGGCTAAAACGAGAGATACCAACTTCAAAAAATGAATGATGTAATCACCTATTTCCTATTGTATCATTTGTGTATGTGTGCTATTTTTGAGAATTAAAATATGTAGCTCTTAGCTGCTGCTGTAGGGAAAAAAGAAAAAGGAGTAAGAACCAATTCCCAGTGAAGGAACTTGACTGTGGGTAATGAAATCCGTAAGTAGCAGAGACTGGTGGTAAAACAGAAGGTAGAACTTCAAAAGAAAGATCAGGAGTTTGGTTTTGGCTGTAATAATTTCAAGATGAAAGAAAAAGTGTTGGGTGGAAGATGGCCCCTGAGAGGTAGGGACAGGGCTGTGAATTATCAGCAACATTTTTTAAAATTTCTTTTTTAACTTGAACGAGTGCTTCCAGTTTTTGCAGTAAATGATGTAGGAATTCTGCTGGTGGCAGTCTCCTTTGCTCCTAGATTGCTGTGTCTCCTGTGTAGGGCGGATGGGGGAAAATAGTGTGTGATACTTGTAATTTAAGATCATAGTATGTTTATAGAAATAGGCAGGAATAGGCACAAATTCATAGACTCAAAGCTGAAGGAAATGCTGTGATCATCTAACCTGCTAGCCATCCTTGAAGTGGTTGTAATTTCACCCAAAGAGTGTTGGGTTTGGTGCTTTCTAATTTGTTTACTTTACTGCTGGTGTGCTATTTAATATTCAGCTTCTGACAGTTCTTTTGGCTCTGGCTTTGTTTTATAGAGGAAACAAGATTCTGTAGGATACAAACAGGCATCATCATTAGGGTTTGAACCATGATTGTCTAACACTTTTGAGCTAATTATTCAGTTAGAAAAGTGGGCAGCACAAGGTGATCTTCTGTGGGCAGTTCTATAGACAAAGGCATTTTAACTCTGGCCATAGTTAATGTGTCGGAATACTTAGCTATTTTCTGTCAGTCTATTTTTATATGAATAAGAATTTATTTTGTTGGAATGAAGATGTTTCCAATATGTGCAATTAGTTTGTTGGTAAGTGATCTAAAGAAAAAATCATAGCTGTGGAGCATATAGGATCATTGTATGAATCAGTAGAAGTGGCTGTGACAAGCTGAATGTACAACCAAAAGTGTGCCTGTATCCTGGGCTCCCAGCAGGAAGAAAAGAATATCCATTTTGTCTGTTTCTCATGCTGGTGTGTTCTTTGTGCTGTACAATGAAGTCAGGGAAAAATATAGGAAATGATGATTTTTAGAAAGCCTTTTTAATGTATTTATGAGAGATCTGGAAAAGTACCACAAATGAACTCATAAGCTCCTTGCCTCAGCAGATATGGAGGTGTGATCTCTGATTCAGATACCGTTGAGAATTAAATTGGCAGCAAGAAAATATACAAATAGTGTAATACCAGATACTGAAACATTTTGAGTATCAGTTACAGAGCTAGCATTTACAGGTTCTGTCTACTTTTATGGCATTACTGGGTATTTGAAAGAGTTTAATTCTTTGGTCTCTGTTCCTCTCAAATATATTTGTATTTCTTGTACAGCTTTCTAAATTTCTCTCTTAAATGTTTTTTCTTCACTAATCATGAAAATATTTCTTTCCTCTGCTTTCCTCCTTGTCTTCCCTCCCCCCCCCCCCCCCCCCCCATTAGCACAGTGGTCTACTTCATTCAGTTTTAAGTTTCTTGGTTTTTCTTCCCTGCCATCTCCCAGACTAGACACTCAATGTAGCATTCAAAAAATATTACCATGAATCATTATATAATAAATGGCCGATAGCAGTATTTTTTTCTGAAAGTCATTTAAAGTTGCATGAGAGATTTGAATTTCTACAAGCATGATTGCCCAGGAAAGCTGGCAGTAGTCAGTAGGAGCAATAGTGTGATGTCAAATATGTGATCAAACATACGAATATCTGTGGAGCTCCCAGCAGCAAGAGAAGGATCCATTTTGTTTCCTGTGTGGAGAGGTGCTTTTGTGTTCTCTAATAGTGCTTCATTTCTGATATTAAATGATAATGTATCTGTTCTTAGCATTGCTCAGACAGTTTAATTACCACCTAAGTTCAGATATTATTCCTTGTCAGATCTTTAAAACCACAGTCTTCCAGACGCTGAGATATCTGCCTGTTAGGGGTTGCTGATAGCCTAGTCTAAGAAGTGTTTGTGCTTTATAGGAACAGAAACTGTACTCATTACAGGCAGCAGAAGATATGTAGCCAGAAATTAGGAAAGGGAGTTGCACGTAGAATGTGGGCAGAAGGAATATAAGCCTTTCGGTGACTCACTACAGCTCTCACTTGGAAGGACTGGTGGCTTGCCTCCAGGTCCATTCAGGGTTTTGGTTTTTAATCATGTATCTGGTATTTGGTGATCCTTTTGTTTCTCGATCATATTGCTGTAATCTCTTTGTCCTGTTGGCTTCTCCTCCCCACCCAGGTACCCAATATAGAGTTTCCAGCAGAAGTAGCGAAGAGAAAATTACTTGTGGCTGTTATCGTTAATCTTATGCTTAAAGTATTTCAGTTAGGCACTAAAGGCATAATACAAAGTCAGGGGAGAGATGTGCATCCCTTCCAAAGGTAGGACAGAGCAAGAGCTTCTCTTAGTCATGGACAGAGAATGGATCAGAGAAGCCAGTTCTTGCCATTGACTGTGGGGACCCCAGACAAACAGCCCTCAAACTGAGACAGCTATTGTGTGCTGGAAGGCAGGCAAGCAGGATACCGTGGCCTTCACCCTTCCTCTCTCCCCGCAGTGACTGATTACAGATGTGTAACTACGCTGTTGTTCCCCTCCCTGGGGAACTTGAGGCCATGGGCTGTCCTCCCTTGCCTTCCCTGTCTCCTTGTCAATCAAACACAGAATCTGCAAGCAGTATTGATTAGAAACCTGGACATTTTTCTTCAGTCGATCTGTAGCTAGTAGGCTTGATAGCTCATCCTTGGCATGTTAAGAAAGGCCCCTCTCTGCTATTCCAGTTGACTGTCACTTGTTGTAGTGCTGTAGTCTGGATTTGTTTCTATGTAGAGAAATATTTTGTAGGAGATGCTGGAAAAATCTTGTGGGTAGAAATTGACTTTTTCAGTTTCCTCTTGTTTCCTCTGTTGGAATAACTCCAAAGAAAATGCATTGGTCATGCAACTCTCTTTGCATCGCTCTTGGTGAGATTGACTTGGCATTAAAATCTATTTTGTGTAACTCACTGATGTTTCTTGTCTCTGTATGAACATAGAGTTCTTGGAGGCATAACATCTTTAAATCTTTCCACTTGTTCTTAAGGCCATATCATACTCTGAAAAAGAAACTCGGGATTCAGATTCAGTTCAGTTCCTATTAAGGGCAAAAATACCTTGTTATTCTCTTACTGAGGTAAATCAAAAGTCAAAGACCGTCAAAGATGGTTAAGATCTGCAAGAAATTGTAACAAACTCTCCTGAACATTAACAGCAATGCTTTTTGTCAGATGGATATTCACTTTGAAAGATGCTTCTTGCAGGAACAGCTTGTTGGTGATTTTTTTTCTTGAAGTATTGGCAAATAAGCTCTGGCAATTTTAAGATGTTTGCAACCCTGATGAGTAAATTGGTGGAAGCAAACTTATGCCAGCTCCTGGACTGCAGTTGTTTACAATCCATCATGTTATTTTAAGCCACCGCTGACTTCACTTTACCATGGGTATGTAAAGTCAGTCCTTCTGTCAAGCTTGGTATATAGAATGTAGGCTCTTTTATGAGGATGTAGCAAATACTTGGGGCTGATAGACTCTTTTCTCATAAAAATTGCCACTGTGTGTTCCTTCCTCTGCAGTAGCGTGGAGATGGCCATTCTAGATTATCATGCTTTTTAGATTTCTCTGTTGCACTGGTAATTTAGCAGATTGATTTGCTGCATTCTTAGCAAGTCCTTGGATGACAGCAGCTTTGTGGGGGCAGTCAGTGCATGCATGGAAGACTAGGCTGCCTTTGAGTGGGACCTACCCAGAATGGACAAGTGAGCTGACAGGAACCTCATGAAGTTCAAAGCAAGGCAAATACAGAATCCTGTGTTTAGGATGAAATAAACTCACACAGCAGGACTGTATGGGCTCTGACTCGCTAGAAACCAGCTTTGCAGAAAAAGGCCCTGTGCGTCTGTTTGAGGACAGGTTGAAGATTGCAGTGTACCCTTGCAACAAAGAAGGCTGTTTGCATGCTGGGCTGTGTTGGCAAGAGCACAGCCATCAGGCTGTGGAAAGTGATTCTTACCCTTCAGCTTCCATTTGAGATCACATCTGGAATATTGTGTCCAGTACTGGAGTCCACAGTGCAGGGAAGACTTCAATAGAGTCATAGTGAGTTTGGGAGAGGCTACCAAGCCAGTCCCAAGCAAGCCTCAGGCTTCTTGAGTGATGCGAAAGGAGAAGCTGAGGGTGCTGAACTCATTCAGCTTGAAGAAGAGAGGACTGTGTGCAACCACTGAATGTGGAGTATGGAGACATCAGAGCTGAACTCTTGAAGGTGCATAGGTGTGCCCTGGAAAACAGAACTGCCCCTTGCACAGTGCACTGAGCTGCAGAGATATTTCCTAGTTACCTATCTATCCAATTCCCTTTTCCCTGTGTTCTAGCCATGTCTGCTAGTACCAAGAGTGGCAAGGTTGGAATTGAGTTCATCATCTGTCCTCAAAAAATGGGAGGACCAATCCATTCCTAATTCTATTCTCTTTGGCTCTCCTAATGTAATTATACTCACTTTATAGTATTTTTCTGATAAGGTATTATGTTATCTAGACTTCTTGATAATACTTGGTAGAAAAAAGATTCTCCTTTCATATGTTTCTCCTTTCCCAACCTGATTGGGAAAAGTTCAACTATTTTAACATTTTCAGAATGAGAAATGAACAACTGCTGCATCTATCCATGTGAATGAAGAGCAGGTCTCAGCTCGTTGGAAGAGAAAGGTATTCAGGGCAGATTGTGAAGCAGATAAAGAGCCCCATGGACAATTGTTCAAATGGAGGAGACAGTAAGAATTGGTAAGGACTGTTCTAGTAAACAAGAGTGCTGTCTATCTTCTATGCTTCCACACTTATCAGTGTAAAGGTCTGTAGCTCCATCTCCAGTAATATCCAAGATGTCTTAGATATACAGAGAAGGGGCAGTGCCCTTTTCTGGATAACCGAAAGAGCTGGGGAATAACTTCTGGTTTAATAGGTAATAGCAGGAATAGTCCTGCTTTCATTGTAAAATCTGATACTATGTATCAGTTTATAGTTATTCTTTCTTGAAATGTAAATTCATGGTTTTGACTGTGTTATTTAATACTTGGTTAATGGGTTGCTACAGGACCATGGCTGTGTAGTATTTTTTTGAATGTATTCTTTTCATTATTAATAACAACAGAAATATTTCTAAGTGGCAAGTTCTTGAGTTAATGAGACTTTCCACTGAGGTCCGTTGGAAGATAGTGTCTCACTTTCAGAAAAGTTAGTAATGAGTTTCATTTTTAGGGCAAACCTTTGTTCTTCATTTCTTTTGCATATCTTTTGTGTTTCTCTTAGGAGGTCTCTTCAATAAGTTGTGACAGTTATTTGTAGCGTACAGTCCCTACTGTAAAGGTGGGTATGTCTAAATTGAGGCTGTCAAAAGGGATTGTGAATTGCATTTCACAGTGCTGTAAGAACATGTAGACAAGTCTCTCTGAAGACCTCAGTACTGGTATTACATGGAACTGCTGAGCTGCTTGCTGAGGCTCCCTACACCTACATCATTTATTAAAACATTACTACTTATTTATGTTCTGATGCTAA
The DNA here is from genome assembly GCA_013397115.1 of Edolisoma coerulescens. Lineage (NCBI taxonomy): Eukaryota > Metazoa > Chordata > Aves > Passeriformes > Campephagidae > Edolisoma > Edolisoma coerulescens. The sequence continues at coordinate 18,288 of VWZW01007132.1, forward strand.
AGTAAATGCCCATTTTGTTTTGTAGACTTTACAGCCTTTTTCTTCAGTACTTAGCTCTTTCATCTCACTGCTTCATTCTCCAATGACTGGGGTGTCTCTGACTGTCTAAAGCATGGCTGAAGATAGTAAAGACCTGGTTTGCTTTGTGTTAACTATAGCTGTCTGACTGCAGGGCAATCTTCTGTGGCTCTGCATACTTATTCAGCTCCCCTCCTTATTTCCTTGGGGTTTTCCTAAATGTGATGAGATGAGGCTGAATATATGTGTTGCTGACATGTGTAGAATGTGATAAATATACCATGCTGCTCAACATACTGTTGAGATTTTGAAATTTTGCAGAATTTCAGCAAATCTGTATAGTACCTATGTCAAGAACTTTCAGTTCCTATGTCAAGGTGTTTTATGTACAGTTTCTTTAGCATTATACCAAGTAAGTAAATTTTACCTTTGTTTTGTAGATATGGAAACTGTACAGGAAGAAGTGATTTGCTTAGTCTCTGGGAAGCTGAGAATGAAACCTGAATTTCTTCTTCTTGTTCCTTATTCACTGAATGGTACTATTTTCCTTAAATAGTAATTTTTTTCCCCAAAGTTTTATAAATAATTTGGATAGCCTACTAAATATGCATGCTCTAAAGTACTCAAACAGTTCCTTTTCATCTGGCACAGCATGGAACTAGCAGTTTTATCCTTAATCTACCCACAAAATATGTGACTACTGTGTTCAATTTATACAGGGGCCTATTCTTAGACTGCATTATAGTTTATAAAAAATTATTGGCATTATTTCATGAAATTAATCATTTGTAGAGAAAAAAAAAGGCAAATAAGAATGTTCTGAATGTTACTTACACTGTACTAGTTCATTCAAGGACTTTTGACTTTCTGCCTTATCAAGAAAACCAAAACCGAGTACCTTCAGGTACCCAGAAATACCAACAAGCTTTTTCTTTTTAAATAGTGCCTTCAGTGGCTTATCTGAGTTGGTTGCTTTTTTTTGGGTTTTGTTTTTGGTTTTTGTCTTGTTTTGTTTTTTCAAAATAAAATATTTGAAAATGCCATGGTTTGAGACTTGCTGTGTCTGACCTGCTGGATTAGTCCAAGCACTCAGTGTAGAGGAGGGTGAATTGGGTAATAAAATTCTTGATTTGAACACTGCAGTGCAAATCGTCAGATCTGCCTTTCTGCTTTTTTGGGGGGTAAAAAAAAAGGTCTTCAAGGACTGGAGGGAGGTGCAGTGTTTCTCTTTGCCGCCAAATTGCAGGTTGTATCTTTTGATACGTTGCTTCTGTGACAGGATTACAAAAGGAAACATAAAGAAACTGATCCAATCTGTTCTGAGGCCTTGGAAAGCTCTTGGATATTTATTATCCACCGCACTCCGAAGAAAAAAACCAGACCACCAAAGGGCTCTTTCTTGTTTTGATCTTAATTTAAATATTGCTGCATTTTGCATTCACCTTTGTACATATGATCCATAGCTATTTACTTAATATTTAATAATTGCATGCAGAGGCTGAAATGTTACTTACAGTATGTAGTTCAAATATTTACACGCAAAGTCAGTCTTTTGACCCGTGTTTTATAGGAACTATCAATGTAGTGTTTTTTTCATTTGTTAGACCCTTATCTCATATTTTGCAGATAGGGTTATTAACACACAGAGATTAGTCTTTCTGGATTTGGAATGACACATTTTTAATTGCACATCTTCTTTTCAAACCTTTTGACCAGGTGTTTTTAAGACTAGACTTATGCTTTATGTTATCTGGACTACAGTGAGGTTCTCTCTTTGATTTTTTCCTGCCCTACTCCTACTGTAGAGTTTTGCCTTCTGCAACCACTGGTACCTAGCTGTTCTGGTAAGTGAGTCTTGGGCCTCTCACAGCCTGGCTCTTGTGAAGCTGGAAAGGGATGTGGCAAACACAAAGAAGGCCACATGATTTAGAGAATTGGAACATCCTCTGAGACAGGGAGAGGCAAGGACAGTTTACATTGTGGAAAGAGGAACAGATATGACAGGGCTGCCTGCAGAGGAGGCAAGAGCAAAGAAGTGGTGCCAGAAAGAACTTTTCAACCTGAACAGTCTTCTCAGTTCTGAGGTCAATTATATTTTGCCCTTGCCCATTTGACTATTGATGGGTTAGGGTTTCTTTGTTTTTATTTTTTTAAAGAGGCTTATAACACAACAGCCAAAGAAACTCTTAATTTTTTTTCTTGTGTTTTCCATTTTACTGAACAATGTAGTGTTGACACCTAAACTTGTAATTGCAGTCTACTTTGTATAGCTTTGGCTTCCCATTCCTCTCAGTTCCCAGATTCTTATGATTGCACACACCATGATCATTAGTCACTTTGAGCCAAAGAGTACTGATCTACTTGCTTATATTGTTTAAAACTGCAAAGGAATTGCCATGACAGACTGGATTTGTTAACCCATCCTATTGCAGTACCCAGTGATCAACAGTGGAGGTTTCAGAGGAAGACGCAAGAAGCTTGATTTTAAACTGAAAGAGGGCAAGTTTAGATTAGATGTTAGGAAGAAATTCTTTACTTGGGGAGGTGAGGCACTGGAACTCAGAGAAGCTGTGGATGCCCCATCCCTGCAACTATTCCAAGGCCAGGTTGGATGGGGCTCTGAGCAACCTGGTCTAGTGGAAGGTGTCCTTGCCCATGGCAGGGGGGTGGAATGAGCTGAGTGTTAAGGTTACTTCCTACCCCAAGCCATTCTGTGATTATATGATGATTCTAAACTACATATTCTTTGGTTAGAGTTTAGGTTAAACTCTAGAACATGATATTTAATAGATCTTGGAAAATTATTAGAACTCTGGATATTTTTGTTAAACCATATAAATGTCTAATCCTTTTTCCAGCCTTGCTAAGTCCTCAGCCTTAATGATATTTTGTAGCAGTTAGTTCCACTGTCTAATTATGAATTGTATGATAGAGTATTGCCTATTTATAATGTTTAAATTTCATTGGAAGTCCCTCGTGTTAGGAGTTGGAGAGAACAGAAGCTTTCCTTACTTTTCTGCCTTAAGGGCCTTGTGACTAATTTGTTCGTTTCAGGGATTTGCCTCATAGAAGAAAAACTCAACTGCACAATGTTCAACTTACAGTTTCTGAGAGGTTTTTGCAGGCTAATTACAAAGCCATTGTAATGAGCCTTGAGATTCCAATGTCATTGATCTTTTACATTTGGGACAATTTGCTTCTAAGATTTTGGGCAGTAGCAGATTAAATTTTATTTCCAGAATAATGTTCGGTGCTACAAGTTGAGTGCTGTACTTGCATAGATCCCTGTGAAAAAAAAAAAAAACAGTAAAAAAATCAATGGATGACTTCTGAACGTGGATGTCAGAGTGCAGTGGATATGCAGTGTCACAACCTAAGTCAATGGAGTGTGTTTGACTCTGGGCATATGCATCTCACTGAAAGCATGGTCATAGAAATGCTAATTAATTTGTCCCAAAAAAGTTACATTTTATTTTCTTTTTTTTTTCTTTTTTTTTTTCCTTCTAAAATACGATCCCAGGTTAGACAGGCCTAATTTGACTGTAAAGAATAAGTGTGTTATCACAGTTCTCCTAAACTTTTTATATGATTTGGTGGTTGTCTCTTAGGAGTATTTCTTTTGCATTATCGGGATTGTTTTCAGGATATTTTGCTCCTATTGACTTTTCTGCCGCTGCTAGTCACAAGTGCTAGTCACTGAAAGAGACTGCACTTTGAACAAAGAACATCTAGATTGCAGTACTATTTATATACTGACAGCTCAGAACCATCTCCCTAGAAGATACAGATACACATTTCCACAGAGTAGATCCCTCCATGTGCTCCATGTGACATTCAGACAGTTGGAAGAACACTTGTCCCAAGATGCTAGAGAACAGTGAGTGTATCATTGCAAATCTCATCATCTCATACATAAGTCAACAAAATGCCAACAAAATTGAGATGGATAATTTATTTATGTCTGCTTCTCGGTGAAGATAAAACTATGTAAAACCACTTCTTAAACTAGGTCAGTAGAAGGCAAAGATAATTGTAAAGTCAAAGCACATTTAAATTTTCTTCTCTCACATCCCTGCCCAGTGCATGGATGGCTGTAGAGGTTCCTTTAAAGAATGCCTGTACTTCTTGCTTACTAATTGCAAATATCCTTTCATCCTCTCTGGAGATATAAATAGTGACCTGTTGGGCCCTAGATGCCTTTTGTGGTTTGATGTGTTATTTGACAAGGTTGGATTTGATGTCTCCTGAGTTGCTGTGTCCAAAATCTTACGAGGGAAGATAGTGAATTTATAAAATTCTTATCTAATATTGTGCTTGTGTGATGGAGCAAATAAAATTGGAGGCAGTAATTTTTTTTTCTATGAAAAAGGTATCTTGATAGTGATAGTCTATAATTGCCCTTATTTGTTTGTTTTCTAAATATTGCTTAATGTCAATAAAATAATGCAATTGGCAATATGAATTTCCATGACTGTATTGTCTCCAGCAGACTGGCAGTGGTATTTAGTTTGTGATCTGAACTTACATGGATGGAAGGTTTGTAATGATTACTTTTAGTTTTGAGAAGGTGTAAAAGGGAACCTTTGAGGCACTTCAGAGCCTGGGCGCCAAACCTAACTTTGCCATGTGATTTGCTGTGGCTCACAGCCCACTCCAGTTACCCTCATCTTTGCACCCCTCAGCGTTCCTCTGGTCCATTGCCTGTCCCATGGGTCACATGTTGAAGGGAAGGCCTTACATGCAGGAGAAGTACTCAGCATATTTAAAACCATCATGTATTTATCTCCTAATATTAATAATTTCTCTTGATTTGCTTATAATTAATTAAGAATAATTTTAGTTTTGGATGTAGGCTAAAAGCCTCCTGCTTTTTTACTTTCACTTTCAATTCACATTGACTGGGTCTTGCTAGATGAGGTAACCCAGGGGTGTTCGAGCATATTCTTGCCTGTTAGGTGCTGGAGAAAATAGTACACAGTTCAAAACCTACTTCAGGTTTTAATTGCGTCAGCTGCCTGGAAAGAAGCAAATGTTAATCAAGGTAAATACTTTCTGGTAGTGGAAATAAGAAAGTGAAAAAAAAAATCCCTTTTGCTTAGATTTTTTCCATTCTGTTGTTGAGTATTACGCACAAAAAAAATCCCCAACCGAAACCCAACATAGTCTGCAGGCACTATTTGCTAGTGCAGTCTCAAAACTACTTTAACCTTCAGCCAATTGTCCTGCTGTTTTAACCTTCCAGGACAGACAAGGATGTGTAGCTCCTGTGATGTAGTGTCCTATCTGGTCTTCTGAAACAGGTGAGAAACAGGAAGAAAAAAACCCCCCATACCTCGCCTGTGAAATATAGAATGAGCTTTGTTGTGTGCTATTTTGGAGGATGACATTAAAAAATGTACATACAAATAAAACACCCTATGGAATTATATAATATTCCATAATATGAGTAAATCCTGCCTAGCTTTCAGCGACATATTTAACTGAGGGTGTAGGAGGGCTGTAGATGTCAGTTTTCTGAGGTTAGTGTGCCTGGCTTTTTCTGCTTTATCTTTCCCTGTATCTGCTGTTGGTTAAATTGCTGTGTCCACACACCAGCCCCAACAGCTGAGATAGCATTAAAAGCCTTTAATAAACGTCTGTAAATTCAAATTTTTGCTTTTTGTTGTTGTCTATATATATAGAAAAAAAAATCTTATTATTACAAGTTAACCAGTTGTTTGGTGTTTGGTTGGTTTTTTTTTTTTTTTCCTTTGGCTGACACTTTTTTTAATAGTCTTTGAAGATTTGCTTCACTGCCAGAAGACTGACCACCAGAGAAACCTGGGTTTATTGAATATGTCAGTGCTCAATCTACTAATTTTCTTTGTGAAAACTTAATAGTAACCAGGTGCTTTGATATATGGCAGAAATAGTTTTTAATTTTATATTAGTCAATTTATAACACACTATATACACACACTATTAACCAATTTGTAGTACTAGGCAAAAAGAAAATTTATTTTATTTCTTATGCAAAAGATTTAAAGCTAATAATACAATTGACACTTCTAATGTTATGAAAATGGCATAGCCCTTTAAAAAATATATATATAATCACTGTTAGTATTTTTTCTGTCAGTTTCTGCTTATGTTCTGACAAGAGTGTTTTGCAGTTTGTAAAGTTCCATATTTTTGAAGGGTAACAGTGTAAACAGGTAACTTTCAAACAAACCAGGGGAAGGCAGGAACGCTGGAAATCTTGCTTTCCCAATCTTGCATTGGAATTTAAGAACTGTTGGGTTCAGATCTTTCTGCCTGCAGATTAGATGATACTTCTCTGCTTAAAAGGCTGAGGTTTACTTCTCTGATAAATACATTTAGATGATACTCCCTACAGGACATTTAAACTTTTCCTTTTGCTATGGGATATGGGTGTTATATCAAGTTTGGTTAAAATTTAGAGGAGTGATGCAAACCTCTGTCCTTAATCTACAGAGGTTTATTACAGCACTTAGTATTTACAAGGTGCTCTTGCAAAGTCCAGCTTCAACTACACATTGGAGTGGTATAATTCTATTCAAATGTGTCAGTTATTTTAGGAGTATTTTCACTTGCAGTAGGCCTTTTGCAAAGGATATTGAACTTTATGGAAATGAACTGTGCTGTACTGTCTTGGAGTTTGTTGAGCTTTAGATTTTGTGTTTGTATGAAAGGTTTTAGGAGCGTTAGTGAAATGGAGTTCCTAATTTCGTGAATAGTAATATAGCAAGAATAAGAAAAAATGGTAATTCTTGGATGGAGAGGAAGAAAGTGGACCTGGGAACAAGATACTTGAAATAATATTTATTTTTCGTTTAATGCTGTATGGTCCCAGTTTGCTTTTCTTCTGGATTGAGAATATAGAAAAACTTGTATTCATGTACTTTATTCCTCCAAATTATACTTTAAGACTAGGTCTAACAGTAGTGATTATGCCATACGTTTTCTTTTTCCTCTTTCAAATCGTACCCATTTTGTATTTGAAAACCAAAAACCAAAACTGTCAGTGGTCTGTTTACTTTATCTCACTCATGAGCAATAGAAATAGCTGGCATTTGTAGAACACACAAACTATTTTTGCCTGAATGCTCCATTTATGATTTATAGCCAACATGTATCCCTGATTTTCTTTTGAGAATGATCTTTATTGTCTTTGTGTACTAACTCATTGCAGAAGCACTTGTCTATTTTGAGCTAAACCAGACCTCTTGTAAAAAGAATCAAATTATTTCATCATGTTGAAAATGAAAAGCTATAATTACTTGTAATTGGGCTTCAGAATTTTTGAAAATTGGAAAATTCTTTTCCAGAGGTTTAAGATCACTCCAAATCATAACCTGTAGAAAATAGGAAATAATTTTCTGTTCAATTTAAAAGTGATTTAATTTACACTTTTGACAGCTGTTTTCCTTTGATATTTTGGTAGGGGAAATAATTCAGCTATGGTGGTTATTACTAAAATCTTTTCTGATACCCTTTTTTCTGCCTGGATCACAAGTTTATTTTGATTTCTTTAAGCCCAAACAGAATCTGCTGCAGTTTAATAAGGATGTAGAGTAATTTTGGAATGCTTGAGTTTACTAAACGTGTGCCTGCATTTTATATATTTGTTTGTTTGTTTCCTGGTCTTTGTAGTTACTTCATTCTGTTTTAACAAAAGCACAATGTTCTTTGGTGCTTTAATCTTTCTAAATTTAAGTGCAAGCTGGAAAAACCTGCTGTACCTTGTAGTTCTGGGAATTTTTTCCTGAAGACTTGCTAGTCTGTAGAACCCAGTTGTTTGAAAACAACTACTTCAAATTTCTACATTACTACTGATAACCATCATCATTATCATACATATTGCAAAGAAGATGCTGCCTATTTACCTTCTTTTAAAATCTTTCTCAAGAGACCTGAGTAGGATAACTAGTGTAAGATCACATTGTGTTCAGTTCAGCAAGCAGCCAAGACAAGTCTTCCAAAACCCTGATGCCCCGGCAAAGGGAGTAACCCCTAGAGTTAGCAGAGGGTTCAATGTTTATGGCAAAGCAGAAACTGAATAAAACCAAGGTAGCAGGCAGGATCCTGCAGCATGGGACTGGCAGCCAGAGGGAAACCAGCTAATTGTCACCTTCAGGCTTGAAGTTAAAACTGGATTCTGAGTATGTCGGAGTCTTTTTCAGCCGTAAGTGTGACATGGGGAGAAGAGTGGGTAGACAATTAGTTTGCATACAGGGGGGATTTAAGGACAATTACATGCAGTGAAAAACTATAGTGGAGAGTAAACTTGCAAACCTTGTCTTTTCCTTGTCAGTTTGGGACAATCACTTAGGCCAAGGCACATGCTGCTTGAGTTAAGCTTTTCGTAGGCATATTTCAAGTTGTTGTGGGTCTTTTTAGTGTTTAGCATTTGTGGTATGGGCCAGTCCATACAGGTTATATGGAAAAAGTCATGCTTCTAGCACTCATGTCTATTGTGAAGGGAGGAGATTTGTAGAAGAGATGGGTATAAACACAGAAAGGAACCTCTTGCAGTGGATACACTAATGATATAACACTTACATATCCATTTTCATCAGTTTTCATTCTAAGAGAGTACTTCTTTATTCCAGTGAAAAATTGAGGTGTGGAAAGAGATTTGGCCATGGACATCTTGTAAGCCAGGGGTAGAGCCAAGAATAGAAACAAGCTCTTTGTGTTCCCACCTGGTAATCAGGATTGTAAGACTTGAGGCAAGCCAGTATTCTGTTTCAGGACTAGTGCAATGCCAGAGATGTAATTTCTAGTAGTTTCTGAGATCTAACCTTATTACAGCCTCTGACTTTCAATTGGTATCCATCTAACTTCAGTGTCATGATTTTTTTATAATCCAGTTCCTAAACTGGTTAAAAATACCACTTAAAAATACCACATATTCTTGTAGGGGAAGCAGGTGGGATCTGCTAGAACTAACACAACATTGGATATCATATATTGGCATTATGCAGCCACCTGCATCATTGATTGAATGTCTGGCACTATGCAGCCAGTTTATCCTTCATCAACAGTTTGGTTTGTGTGACTGGACCCTTTGTGGATCAAACAATTCTCCCAAAACCAGAATAGTTTCAGATTTAAATTGAACCAGAAGCCAAGTACAAACTGTCTTTTTTGTTATTTTAAAATTTGAATAGCTCAATGAAGAATTGGATCTCTTGATGGAGGGATATTTTTTTTTTGAGATAGTTTTATTATGCATAGAGCTCTTATTTCTTTTTCTTTTTGAAAGAACAGGATACCATATTTTCCCAAGACTAACAACATTCTTAAAATTATTTTTGAGCTGTAATGGCTATAAGAGCTTTTCTGGATCTTTTTTGTTGGCTTCCTGCCAATGACTGCTGTGGAAAGTACATCTTCATGCAAAGACGTGTGTGTTCTCTTTGAAGGTTAACAAGGGCCTGCGGAGCACAGCCTAAGCATCTGGCTCATGAGATTAAAAACCTTAGAAGGAAAGTGCCGTAGACCTCAGAGGATGAGTAACCACCTCAAAAAGAAGGATAGGTGTGAACAGACGACCTAAAAAATGGGGGAAAATATTGATCAGCAGGAAATTTGTCTCTTTTTAGTGAACAAGAAGTGTAAGGCTCTACTGACAACTGATAACAATCAGGCTCTCAGATTTGGCAAAGGGCATTAAAAAAAGTAATGAGAAGTCTAGTAGGTGATTACTCTGAAGGTTATACTAGGATAGATCTTATTAAATATTTTCATTATTGACCTGTCTGCACACACACACGAACAAAATGAAATTGTAGTTTTGAAAACCTGCTGAGGGCATAGAACTGGGAGACATTGTTGGTATGTTGGAGGGTTGGAATGCCACAAGAATTGCATTATATTGAGGTCTAGAGTCTTAGAAATTGGATGGCATATAATCAGAATGCAAGGCTGGTCACTTAGAGACTAGCAAGGTTTTCACATTACATTTGGGAGCTTGGTGGGAGGACTCCAGCAGGTTGTTGCTTCTCCAGCAATGCCTCCACTGCAGACCTTAATTTAATAAGTTTTCTCTTTCCTGATTTATTTCCTGATGAAGGTAGTCCCCTAGATGCCTAATTCCTGACAGTTTATTAAAAATTAAACTGTCAGACAGCAAATTTACAGAATCTATGTAATGGTTTATTTTTATGCTTGTGATGAATATCCATTACAGGATTTTGTCCTTATAATTAGAAAAGGAAGTTATTTAGGGTTTTTTTGTGTTTTCTTTTATTTTCTTTCCCGCCTTTATTTATTTATTTTTTATATACCAGAGAACATCAAACAAATATCCCATCATTTAGTTAAACAGACATGTGACACTATGTGACACAAATGATCTTTTGGGCTATGTGGTGTTTGCTGTCCACATGAAAAGCATATCCTGAAATAATTTTCTTGACAGTGCTTCAGGGTTTGTTTGGAGGAGGTTTCTATCTTCATACATACATATAAAAACATAGGAAATAATCCAATATTGTTTCTGAAGTTGGAAGTTAATATCAGCCTCATAAATATATTATCTGAGACTCCAGATTTCCTATGTGTAAAGCTGTTGGGGTGAGTTTCCCAACAGTAAAAAGGAGTCCGATACAGCATTAAGGATGTGAACTTGTGCCCAGATTCTGGCAATGACATGGATGCTGTGCTGGAGTGCAGTTACACAAAAAGGCTATGACTGTCTGCATGATTAATATTTATTTCTCTGTTGCTAAAGAGGTATTGAAAGGAGTTTTCTGCACCATTGGGACAGCTCTGTGTCCATGGAGAAGTGAGTAGGAAATAGAGAAGTTCTGAGTTGTACTTTCTAGAAAGATTCCTGTGTTATTATAATAAAATTCTATTTCTGGCATGTTTTCCTTCCTCAACCCACATGTGTATGCATGTCCCTTTTCTTAGCAGCTCTTCTCCAGCTCATTCACCAACCTGTAGCTGACCTACAGGTCAACGCCCTGTTGACCCCATGAAATCCTGTCATTGCAAATTCCAACCGTGTTGATTCTGGCCTTTTCAGCTCCGTGCTTGACTCGTGCACCAGCTCGTGGGAGACGATCTCTTACCGCATTAGCTGCCTAGTTGGTTTCCCACACCACCAAAGCGAGCTGTCCCCTCACCGCTCAGGTCCCCACATCCCATGTGCCATGACTGTTTTTCTCATGGACCACTAGATTTTCCACTCTTTCCTTAGTCTGTTGACTGATTTCTCCTGCATATCCTACACAGGAAATGCACTTCTCCACCACCTCCTCTTTCCTTCCTCAGGGTTCCCAGGATGAGAAGTTGCAATCCTTCCCATTGTGCAGGTGCAGCCTCCACTCAGTATTACAAAGGGGAGAGAAGGGAACTGGCAGGAGGAGCAGGAAGTCTCTGCCTGATCAGAACCAGCCTCCCATGGGCTCAGCAAGAGGGAGTTCCTTAACTACACTGTGATTCAGACTCCGATGGGGAGAAGAGGCACATTTCTGGGAGTTGAAGGATGGCATGCAGAACTAGTAGTCATCAAATCTAACCAGAAAGCTTTTTCTTTGGTTTGCTTTGAAAATGTAACAAAAACATTCTTAAAATATAGAAGCAAACCTACTGCATTTCCTGCAGGACTGAAATTAACAGAATTGTATCCCATACTTTTCCTCTCTACCTATGGGTTTTACTGTGGAAGGAAGATTGTGTTGTGTACTTTAAGGCTTTCCCATGTAATTCGGAATAACTTCTAATATCCTTTTATAGTTTGGTAGAGAAAATAGTGATTTTATGTATCTTTAATTCTGTGCTTAATATATGAATTATTGGGCTGTTACTTAAAATCGTTTGCAGTAAGATAATTCAGACTTCTCTTTGAGTCAAGCCTCAGAAAATATCTGTAAATTAGTCCTAATGGTCAGTGTGGCTGAGAGAGAAACTCTTTTCATGTTTGGAATTGACTGTAAGATTGAACTTACTCCAATTTATTGCAAAGTCAATATTCAGTTTAAAAATTAAAAAGGTTAATAATTATTAGGTTTTCAGAGGAAAGTACTAGTGTTATGACCTGCCTAACATCATACAGCTACAAAAATGCCATAAAATGATTTTTTAAGCTTATATTTATAGTGAGTAGATGGCTTATTCCTTCATCTCACTACTTATGCATCCATGAACTGTTAATTAATACTTTTGCAGTAATTACAGAATATTTTAAATATACATCATTCTTCTGAATTTTAAAAGATCAGGAATTTTTTATTAATTTAAAAGGATAATAGGACTGACCCACACTTTCATCAACTCTTTGATAAAGAAGTGCTTTTTTAGATCATTTAAATTTTTACATTTTGATTGCAAGGAATAATAAAAAGTCTTTTTTTTTTTCATACTTTTTTCCATTTACTCTTCTAAGCTGGGTCACCACTGTATCAAAAAAGGTTATTGTTTTCCATAAAAAGGTGAGTGATTGCCTGCAAGTATTGATAGAAAGGGAACTTGGATCCTAACTCTTTTGACTCCTGGCATGCGATTTTCTTTATACAGGGAGCTGCGGTTTGTAACAGAAATTTTAATTCCATTTAGTTTCTTCTTCTTTTTCACCACTCTGTTACATGCCTGGGAATGTTTAACCCAAATAATTTGATACCTCTTTGCAATGGAGCTTCTCCCAGCACTCCTTGATATATGGCTGCCATGGAGCACAGAAGAAACCAGAGCACAATTTTTAGATGAGCAATACAGTGTGGAAAATTCAGCGACTAGGTTTGTACAGAGAGATAATACTTCATAATCGAGCAGCTGATACCCTTGGAAAAGACACATGAACTTCAGGCACTTCCAGCTTTTCCTCAGATATGAGGTAGCGTTTGCAGCCTTTGAGCTTGACAAAGTAGAGATCAGTTGCCTTGTAGCGTAGTTGATTTGGCTTATTAGAAGAATTCAGAGGGAAAGAGGATTGCTACTTTTGGAGCAGAGGAATCATTTTAACAGGAGAGACAGCAGGAGAAAACAAGAAAAGTGAAAATCAACAGGCACAGAGAGTTCCTACAGGACACCCATGCAGTCTGATCTCAGCCTTCCAAGGAAGAGGGTCAGCTCCCTGGAGGGAAGTGTACACTGCCAAGGAGATGCCTTCCTTGGGAACAGGGAGGTGGTGGAAAGGTGTAGCAACAGTGAAATGGGTTAGAAATAGTAAATACTGTTAAAAAGATGAAGTTTTTGGCTGCAAATTTGAAAATCATAGAAAACCTCCCACATATCAAGAAAGGGGGCTCTAGGTGATTCTTTTAATCTTCACTCTATAAAACACAAGTAAATTTTCATGTGATGTAAAATCTGTCTTCATAATTATTTGTATGCATATATAAGTTGTGTGCCCTGGCTTGAGCATGATGTGAAGAAGCTTCTTTGGGTTTCATCACATTCCTATTTTTAATGCAGGTTTTAGTATTACCCTTCTTAAGATTTGGTGGGGTTTGCGTATTTTGTTTTAAAACAAAGAACAAGCAAAGATAGCACTGTATTTCCTAAAGTTAAGACATCCAAGTAATGGCTAACGGACTGGTTAGTTGTGGTGCATATAAACCTGTTTGTGTAAATGTTTGTTTTCCTGTGTCATAGCCATATTGACTCACTGCAAGCTATCCATGTTCAGGAATTTTGTTAGACTGCACAAATGTAGGAGCTGGAGGCACAGATGCTTGACCACGGCTCTCTTCCTGCTTAAATGTGCCTTGAGTAGGTGATTTCCAGTAAGCTGTTTGTTTATAAATCTCAATTTGTGAGTTATTTGCTCACATCTGGTACAAATTATGACATAGTTCACAGAACTGAATAGGCTGAGCAAATATTTCCACAGGTTGTTTGTATCGAAGTAACTGGATCTTTGCCCATGGCAGCACTCATCTGCTCACCTGTTCCACATTCATGTGTTTAAGGATAACCTTAATTTTGGCTGCCTTGCATTTGCAGTGGTCTTGCCTTTTCTTTCTCTTGACCCAATAGTGAGATATTCTGAGCAGGGCACTCTCCCTGCCTGCAGGGAGAAGGGAAGGTGAGCTGTGTTTGTTCAGAGCAGGTCTTTTGCTTTTATGCTGTATTATTGGCTACCCTGTGTTCTTGCATAATATTGTTTACAGAGTACATAGTAAAACACAACATATATGTGCAGCAGGTTGTAGGAAGGGAATAGTCTACCATGAACTACATTGAGTTTGCTGAGCTGAGAAGTACTTTGTGATCCTGGTCAGCCCTTGTTTTTGATTCTCTGTTAAGGTTCAGAGATTTCTGATTCCTCTTTGTACCTCCTTTCTGTGGGAAAGAAGGTCATATGTGAAGACTAGGAAGTGTAATATCTTTTGACTATCTTCTTAATCTGTGTAAGTGGGCAATACTGGGCTCTAATATACACTCACAGAACAGTTCTGCTACTCAGTCTAAGTACCATTACTTAGGCTGGATGCAACACAATTATGGACATTGATCATTTAAGATTGTCTTTCCACAGGAACTTTATGGAATACAGTTAAGGGACACACTTGTTTGCAGTGTTCCTACAAGTTCAGTTGTCTTCAAAGTGGTTTACTTCCTAAAGATATGTATTTTTGCTGGTGTTTGTGATGAGGTTTTACAGATTATTTAGGCATGTGACTGTTTTTCTGAGGTAGCATACATGTTTTACAAGCAAATTTGTGATGGGAAACAGTATTTTGTTCCTGTCCCTTTCAGAGTGGTATACTAAACGTTGTCATTTCTTTCCCCCGATAACCTTCTGAGTCCTAGGCTAGCTGCTATCATAGGCCACTGTGTTACAGTTAACAGATTCTTCCGTTTGCTACTACCAGCATTTCGAGAATTTCTGTTTTAAAAATTGCAATTTCTTAATTTCAAGAATTTTATAATATGGACTGGTTGACACCTCTTTCTTTTAAATATTGTAGCTGATGGATTACTTAGAGAATCCTTTTTTACATTTTGCCTGTTTGCCTCTGCAGTAAGTAATGTAGTGTCATGGTATAAATTTTTTTGAAACTCAGCTGTCAGCCAGTAGTAACCTGTAAATCCCAGTTTATTGTGAAGATTTGCTGTATGGTTGCTGTTGCAAAAGTTGAGACTTGAGAGGGAGATGAACTGAGTATTTTAGGCAGAATTCAGAATCCATGAAATGTAACATTTTAGCACATCCTGTGTTCTTACTGATGCAATCTAAACTTCTAAAAATAATAAACCCCAAATGCAAAATATGAAGTCTTGAGTAAAAACTAGATATCAGCGGGTTTTGAAAATACCTGACTGTAACAGTAGTACATTTTAGAGATGGAGACATACATCAGCTATGAAAGCTTTTGATTATATCTCTACCTGTGACACTGAAGCACAGCATCATACAGATTTTATTCTGGGGCGGGTATGTGCTGACATTTCTGTACTTCCTGAATTGCTTCCTTCTCTCTTCATTTTCAAAATTTTTGAGGAATTTTTATTTTGTATTGTTTCTGTTAAGGACAGTAGGCCTAAGAATCTGGTCTACCAGTGGAATTTGAAGTGGTATCAAAAGTATTGTGGTGGAGGGATGTTTCATACTATATATGAAATGCAGAATGCTTTACTGAAGAAAAGGTGGACTAGCATTAGATGAATGGCAGTGTATGCTGGTAGTTATCTAAATACTGAGTTTATTTTGAACTCTGCTTGTCTCTGTTGGAGAAAGGAGTATTGGGAATCAGTACACACCAAAAACTTTACAAAACAAGTATTTTACCTGCCATACTCTGATGTGATGTATTACGGGTTACAACTGCAGTAGGAAGATGCATTTTCTAAACAGAAGGAAAAAGTGCCTATGGCTTTTCGTGATCTCTTGCAAGTTACAAAGTAAAATCCATTTCACTGTTCCTAGCACCATAACTCCTCCCTGAACCTTTGTAGTTCATGTATGTCTCGTAAAAGGTCTGTCAAGCAAAGCAAAGCAAAGCATTTGTTCGGGTGTGCTGCTGCTGCTTTGATTTAACAAGGGCACGGAGCAGCCACCGCTGCAGTCTGGTGCTCTGGGCCTCGCCATGGCCCAACAACCAGGTACCAGCCCGCCACGGGCCCCGACGTGAACTCCGGTGGTCTCCTTCATGTAGCACTTCATCTCCCGTCACCTGCGCCAGCTACACTCGCATGTCAGCACAGACAAGCTGTTTGACACATAACTGAGGGAAAAAAGACATTGGACTGGAAAATGTATCAGCTCCACCCTGCCGCTAATTCTTTTTCCTAGTCTTTATTAGTGCTCTAGCGCTTCTTAGTTTATGAGAAGACTTCTTGTGAATGCGTTAACACTTCCACAGAGGGAGAGTGTTGCTGGCTTGTATGCTGGGCTGCAATGTCAGCCAGTGCTTCCTGTATCAGGCTGTCTGCCTCTGGGCACTGAAATTAAGCATGGTACAGCCAGTGCTCAGCAGACCTGCATGCAATTCATCTGAGTAGTCAGACACAGAGAAATGCCTTATAAGTTTGCTATGTTTTTCTGATTTCTGTAAATCCATGTCTGGATTCCATTATCACATAATTGCAGTTGGACATAAGATCCTCCTAGAAAACAGTTCTGACCAAGGCAGCGTTTTAGAAATGGTCTACTGCTGCGTACTTGAATTGAGTTTCAATTCAACTGGCAAATCAGTCAAGAAAAAGATTTGTCTGCACTTACAACTAAGAGCCAAGGACTTCTTGGTCATGAGAGGTAAGATTTTGTGTAGTCTCTCTGTGCCCCAGGTTCACTTTCCTTGGGCAAATTACTAAAGTCAGCAATTTCAAACTTGGGAGACTGGAGTTAGGTGTTGACAGCCATCTTTAAGTACCTAAATAAGTGGTCTCATTTTAAGAGGTCCTGAGCACACAATTCTTTTTGACTTCAAAAGAAGCTGCAAATGCTGTGTCCACTTTGATTAATTGAAAGGCTGACCATCAAAGTGAAATTATGTTGCCAAGCTAAAGGAAAAGAAATAAAGACTTAGCACACTGTATAAATCAATCGTAGATCAGAGTTTACTGGGTATAAAATGTACAACATCTTATGTGCCCTTTTGTACTTTCTGAATCTCACTGGGCCCAAAACTACAACAGAAAACCCCTCACGGTTTGTGAAATATGGCAATGCCCAGAAACATTTGCCAGTTTAGCCACTGAAAAATAGATATGGCTGCTCAGAATTTATACTGTTTTCTAGGGCCTTAGGTGAAAAGAAAACGAAATTTTAAAATGCTTATTTTTTTTCATTTGAAGGTAATGTCTTAAATCCTCAAGAGATGAACAGCCTACTACCTTCCCCTACTTTGATCGATCTGTCTTTGAGGCATGATTTACACCTTATTATAGTACTTCAGGTTACGGCCTCTGTTCCTGAAAGTTTTGTGGAGATAGGTGTCTGGGGAGGAAAGAAAAAAAAAAAAGACCTGATAAGTGCCCTGATGGAAAGAAAGGCTCCAGTTTATGTGTGTGTGTGTGTGTGTGTGTGTGTGTGTGTGTGTGTGTTGGTCATGTTTGCCAGTCCTCTCAGCAGAGGGAACGCTCTGTGCAATGGAAACTTCAGATGGGGACTGAATAACTCATGAGGCTAATATCATGAGAAGATAGAATTTGCTGACACCACTGTTTGCAGAATTACAGGGTTTTCTTGGGCTCAGTTTGCCAGCTCTTACACCCTCATGGTGTTTTCTGGGTCATTAACGCATTCAGGCAAACCAGAGTGCCAAGTTTATACATGGCATTTGTGGTGCAGCTCCGTATTTGGTATAATGTAGACTGAGCCGTCAGCAGTACTGTTACTCAAAATTACCACAAATTTGGCACAAAATGAATGTTCAGTAGTGCGTAATGGAAAATAATATTTTCTACCACAAGTGTATCACCTTCCCCATCTTAGCAGCTCCTTGTCACCAGCACCCAAGTACTGATTTGCCTGTACAGCCCTCTGATGCATCTTCTAGTGACAGAGGCTGCCATGACTGGTGTCTGTGGGTGTGGAAACAGGAATCGCTTCTGTCCTTCCCTGCCTGACCTTCAGTATTGGGAGGTGTGTGTGAATTTGGAAATCTGTTTTATCTTCATTCTCTCCAATACTTTGGTATACAGCTGAAGGCTAGGTGATAAGTTTTTGTTATGGCTCTTTTATTTTGCAGGCGCATTCTGTTATCTGATAAGATCAGTAAATCAAGCAGCATGAATGATTATTAAGTATAATTGTTTGTTTATATAAATATGACAGTAAAATAGGTGACTCACACAGGCCAAGTGACCCAATTATTCACATTTTGAATGTGTAGAGGAGATGTGCTGTATTGCTGCACTTCAGGGAAAGAAAACCTATGTTGAATTGCTCAGTAAGTTTATTGGTTTTTACAGTGCTAGTACCCTGTTGTTGGGGAACTGCTGGAGAGTTCCTCAGTACTACATGTCGTATTTTTGTCCCTAGAAAAGAAAGTTGTTGTAGTAAGGCCCCTTAATAAGTGACCATTTCCTGCAGTGAATGCTGATCTATCTAGGTCTTCCTGTCAGAAAGTTTAATTGGATGTAAGTAAAGTGATACCATTAGGTCTCAACCCAAGTCTTCTATAGCTCCTACTTGATATTTTCAGCTTCTTGATTTAAAGGTGGGCTTGAGGGGTTCCATTAGGACTGCCACAGGCTTTATCTTAATCCTCAGGAAAAAAAAAGTCTTAAAATTACATAGACAGGTTCATTAACCCTCCTGAATTTCTTCAAAACACTTGGCTTCAATAGGAAGCTAGCCAAACTGAGGGAACTAGCATTCTCAGTCAGGGTTTTTTGGCTGACCATAGCCTTTGTAGTTTAGCCATTTGTTTAAAAATCCACAACACAACCAAAACCACCTAAAACAATGGTAAAATCTCAGTAAAGCAGAAGAATGAGTGTGATGAATCTAAACTTTAGTAATTTCAGTAGTTTCTTTCTCTGCCATGCCCATTTATTTGTAGCTGAACAGCAGACCATTGTAACAGTGCAGAGGTCTGTAAAAACAGGGCTTCCTTTTGCAGCTTCCTGTTGAGCAGGAGCAAACACAAACTGTACTCTGCTGTTAAGCTGTGCGTAGCCCATCTTTACGTGTATCTCCCCTGACAGACCTTTATTGTGCACCTCGGGGTCAGCCACTGGATGCTGCTTTATTTCAGATCACGAAACTGATCCCTGTAGTCAGTTTTAAAAGAACAGGCTATTGCCCAGTTCACATAGAGCAGCTCCAGCCCTTAGGGAGGCCAGCTTCCAGACTGGGATCTCCAAGCAAGGTTTCATTACTCTTCATTTCCCCCAGAAACCTGGCTGAGCGACAAGGAAGCTGTTAAAAAATATTTCATCAACATTTTCTTTAAGGAATGTGGATTTGCCCAAAATGAAACCTTCTAAGGAAGTGCAAACTTCTGACTTGTTTCCTGCCTTCTTACCTGGCAAATTTTCTGGGACTTCATGGCAGCTTGCTTGAGGAAGTTTGTTTGAGTTTGCATCCTCCAGGGCCTTTACTCCACTGTGCCACTGAAACAGGAGCCTGGCAGCAATGGTGCTGCTGGGAGATCTTGACCTCCTGGCAGGAATGCTCTCAGAAGTTAACAACTTCAGAGGAAATAGGGAAACTGGAATTTTTATAGTGGATCCTCCAAGGAATTCTTTTTTTCTGAGGTTTAATTTCACTGCAGTTCATCCAGCTAGTAGATACTCAATTGTAAAATATGCTGCAAGGTTTAGAGACTGAAAGTTACTCAAATTACTCAACCTTCCCTCAACCAGTCATAGAACCAAGTCACAGAATCTTCCAGAACTGGAAGAGCCAGCTGCTCCCCTTTTGTTTAGGAAAGGGACATGTAAGTTTATGTGTATTTTTTTGTATCTTTCTGGTGGTACTTTTCTGTCTGGGAGTGCTTTCTGGACACTGCAGATGTTACTACTTGGAGCTCAATTTAGAAGTCTTAGTATAACTAAAGAAGTTCTGGTATAAAAACCTATAAATGAATGAATACTGGTTTTTTTCAGGACATTGAAGAGATTTGCAAAGAAAATGCTACTTGACGTTGCACTCGTATTTATGTCTTTATGTTACATCTGCAAAAAGCATATGCACTTAGGTTAGTTTTGGGTTTTGTTGTTAGATGTCTCAGGTATGTTGATGTCAACCTTTCCTTGAAAGCAGGCTTGTGTGGGCCTTAGAAATTCTGGGAGCACTAGAATATTCCCAATGTTCAGTTGAATTGACAGATATATTCTTAAAATGAGGAGTGTGTTGGTTTTTTTGTTGTTATTGCTGGTTTTTTGGTTTCTTTACCTTCAATAAATTTTAAGTAAACCAAACTAGTAACATCTAACAAATTCACACCCATCAAGTTTGTAATGTTGGAATTAAGTGAATTTTCCAATAAGCATCAGGTAGTCTACAATAAGCAAGACTTCTTAATTTTCTTTTTCATACGCACAGATAAACATTCAGCTTAGCTTTGTGCATAATTACAATTACTACCACATTTTCTTTTGTTTCAATTTTAAATAGTTTTTGTTCTTAAATTTCTTATTTATGTGCAAAAATAAATGTACCCCTTCCCCTATTTCTCTATTTTTGTAATTGCATAGTGTTAGTCCTGTTTGCTAGGGAGTTAGAACTGTGAAATCCTGTTTTATTGCTCTAGCAGAATTGTAAGATTTGTGGAGGGAAACTGCCCCCCTCTCCGAAAATAAAAAATCCCAACTCCAAAACAAAACCAAACTACTGAAATAAAAAACCCTTAGCAAAATCTATAAGAAGAAAAGTATATGGCTCTTCTACTCACTCTAATTGCCCCACTCGTTTTTCAGATATTTTCAGAGGTCTTTAATTATTTAAAATTTATATGACGTTTTACAATTGCTGTTATTTTATACTCTGAAAAATTGGTTACTTTCATGTCTGAAATCACAGGGAACTCATATGAACTAAATATTACATTCTTGCTGCTGCTTTTATGCATTGCATGTTTAGCATCTAACTAAAATGCAAGTAGAAAGCTCATCTTGAAAGAGACTACTTAATTAAAAATTAAACGATGAATTAAAACTTAAATTATGCAAAACTAATAAGCTACGTTACCAAAACACACAATTAATTTGCTACAATATATGGAAAGAAAATGTTAGCGTTTTTACTTTTGTTTCATGTTTGCATTGCAGTCTGCGCAGGCTGCTGTTTTGGAATTCCTCACCTCGAAATATTTGACACATCTGAATTAAGATATAAATCAGTGATTTTTAGGTTGTGAGTTTTGCAAAACTCATCAGAGATTAAAACTTTGATAGTGCAAAGGGATCTGTTATAAAGTGGGGCGAATCCAATTATTTTTCAATTAGTGCAATATCACTTTTGTGTGTAAGATTCACATCAGTGCATCGTATCACCTTGTGCAAATCGATAGAGTAAAAATGGACTTGTTGACAAAAATTGCAATTTAACCTATTGCTCTAATTCCATTGTATAACGGGTTTATTTTTTTACTGGAATTGCTTTCAACTAATTGCAAATGCTGAGATTCTGCATACAGTAATTATGTGTGCTTACCTTTATAGAGAGCAGACAAAGCATACCTCTAAATTCTGTGTTCAGTTAGCTGTTTAAATGAAGTATTCCCCAAGTCCTGTGTCAGAGGCACAGGAAGGTATTTTCTTAGCAGATGTGGGGATGTGTTCCTATATGTCTAAAATACTACAGTGGCTGAATACTAGACATGCTGCAAAGTACTCTAGTTTACTGTAATGCAAGCAAAGGGAGACGTTTTCATTAGTATCTGCTGGTGTTTTTCATGATTGTATTCTTCAACCTGAGTAAAGTTTAGATGGCTGAAGGAAAGGAATTAGGGAATTAAAGAAAACTCCATCTGATTAAGTTAATTATGAAGCTTGAATCTAATACTTTATTATTGCTTTACACTGGAAGGTGGAACTACATTTACATTTGCATTTTTTTACATTTCAGTATTACATAAAATAACATTTGCTTTTAATGTTTCATATCAAATATCTTCAGCACTTTTCTCTCCGGTCTTGCTAATTTAGCCTTTGTAGCTATATAAGTAGTTGTTTATCTGGCATTATAATTTAAAAGTTTACATTAAAAATAAAATCAATACTGGGATAAAAGCATGAAGAGTACAGCTAAAATAATTTATAATAGCTCTATTGGTGATGGAAATCTAGGGAATGAATATTGTGTATAATAAAGGCAATTACCTGAGCTGCTTATAAGGAAAAATACTGCTCTTGGTGTTGGGGGATGGAAGGAGGAGATCATGGAAGCAGTTACAGCTCTAATTTTCTGGGTTGAGCTATGTTAGCCCTGGCATAAATTGCAGCAGCCTAGAGGTACATGTGCCATCTGAGGATTGCATTCTGCCCTGACATCTCTGTGAATGTGTCGGAGAGGTGTGGGGGAGAGAGAGAGCAAAGGCACTGGTGTCTGCTGGGGGTTTGCACGCACTGGGAGGTCTCAGATTTCCTCAATCATCCTCTCACACGTCAAATACAGGCTTTGGTTGGTTTGCACAACTTAAAGTCCAGTGGAGCGGGTTGTGATAAGAAAACTGGTTTGGTATTTAACCTAAGTGATTTTTCTTACTTCTGCATTTATCAGGTAAAAGTTCTCTCTTCAACAAAATGAAGTGTTTAATGTACTATCACAAAGAGTGAAACGTGAATAAAGATTGACTTGGACATAATCTTTCTAACAACTCTTGATGGACATCTTAAGATTCAGCTTAATTTAATTGAAATCCTAAACTCTGTCTTTTTGGGAAGCTCTTTTCTTTTATATCCATGGTTAAGTGAGCAAGGCAATGACGTGCTCCCTTAACAACTGTTCGAGAATCATCGGGCTGATTGACTAATGTTTCTGCCCTTTTTATGCACTTCTGGTGTTCCATCATGGCTTTCTCCTTTCTGTGCATATAAGTGGATTTATCTGAATGATAATAAGCCAGATGGTTAGGTGGTAGGCCAGGTATTTTGAAGGTAAGCATATTCTTTGTCAGAGAGCCATGTTAGCCAGGAGCTCTGCACCACATTTCAAATCCTTCAGCAGTCTCCCCAGGAGGTGGCAGCTGTAGAAGCCTAATGGATATCATCACCTTCAACTGTCAGCTCCTTTTTTCCTGTCTGTCATGACTGTTTACTTCTGATCATACCAGTTGACATTTATGTGTCACAATAGAAAACCGAACCAGTGCAGGAGTAAAGGCGACACTGGGTTTACGGTTACTTCTTGTATCACAACAGGCAGCTGGCAACTCATTAACACCATGTGGAGTGTCAAGCATATAGTATATTAAATAAAATTAATGCCTACAGGCCCTGTAAATAAGGAGATGGCCATAACAGACAATGAAATTACATGAATGGTTGAAACAGGAATAGCGGAGGTGACAGATTTAAAAAAAAAAAGAGAAAAAAAAAAAGAATGAAAAAAGGCAGGGAGCAGGGATGAGTCCGTAGGCCAAGGTACATGAACATGTCAAGCCTTTGACTGTCATTCCTTGTCATTTCCTTATTTTTCCTCTGAAGAAAGACATGTGGCATGGGAAAGTTCTGCCAGGCATCCGGTGACTTACTGGAATCTCTGTGTTTGGCAGCAATGGTAGTGTTAAGGTCTTCAAAGATATCCCCCCTGTTCTCTTCAGCCATTATTCAACAGTGAGCGTGAGTACGGAAGACTTGGGTCCAGTTGTGGTGATCCAAGGAAAGCATTTAGCTTCAGTACGGTCCTGAGAGTGAAGAATAGAAAAGTGCTTTTCTTCATAAATTGCTAACATGGCTTTATATAAAGCAGTCTCAGAGTCCATTACTCACATTCTCTGGAATAACCACTTGTCTTTTGTATTAGATAGTTTGTGTGGGCCGTTGGTCATATGCTTTTCTCTTTTTGCAAATACTGCTCTGTGTCTTGTGTCTCATGTAGTGAATAGTTTGGCTAAGCCACGGGCTTAATTTTGGCAGGTAGAACACCTGAGGCATAGGTATGATGAAACAATTTATATAATTCATATACTGTGAGATGCTTAATTCCAGATAATCTAAAATTTACAAAAAGTTTTATACAGGGTAAAACTTCTTTAAAAAGTAATCAAAAATTTCAAATTAATTTTCTATTTCAGACTTTTAGAACATTTAGTGACATTAGGATCTTTTTACTTAATGGGAATTTTAGATCATATTTGGATTTATTTACTTAAATGTGTTGGATAGAAGTGTTCCAGCTGTTCTATAGACTACTAAAATACTATCATGCATTCCAGGAAACATAGCAATGGTGTCTAGAGGAAATGATGGGTAGAATTTAGTACAGCAAATGTCATTACAATCACAAAATTTTATACTCACTGGATATCATAAAGCACTGAATTTTCCTTTAATTTAAACAGGCAGATCCTGTAGACTGCAAATAAGCTGTCTTTGGGCACTGTTGTGACAATGCTGTGCCTGCTAGTAGTACATGTTGGTTCAGGTAAACTCAACAGGCAAGAATTTACACAGCACATCAGTCTTCTATGCCATTAAGCTGATGGAAGCATGTTTAAAGAGAAAATGAACAAAAAATACATATTTTTGTAGCTTTAACAAGCTGCTTTACAATTTCCGATAAGAAACAAGAAAAAAGACCTAAACACTATTCATTGTCATAATTAAATTGCTACAAAAAAGTAATTGTGGACTAGTGTATTGTCTCATTAAAAAAAAAAAAAAGGTACCTGCTTTGATTTCATCTTTTGGCAGTTTATTTTATGCATTTATTGTTCGTTAATTAGAGTTCCTACATATTTGCCCTTCTTGCCTGATTGCCTTTGCCTTTTATAGCTACGGTGAGCTTTCCTTGCCTTTGCATTTGAGATGAGCTGAGATAGCCACCTACAGCGATTGCGTCAGTTCCCTTCATAATTTTTATTAATCCTCACTGAGGATTTTTTTCCCCCCTAATGAAAGCAGAGGTCTCCTGTATTTCATTTATTTTTTTCATGTTCTCAGGATCATCTGTCATTCTGGATGGTTTCTTATATCTGTTCTCTACTTGCTCAAGGTGGCTGGGATGCTGTTTTGAGTGTGTGACCCTGTTAGAGCCATGCATACTGCTAGAATAATGCTCTCTGACTCATATGTGACAAAAAGGTCAGGTTTTCAATGGCTGCAGGGCAATCATGCTGACCCAACTACTGTTGTGGGCTGGCCAGCTTGCTGACAATGGAGCAGTTGAAGTGACATGCAGATGGCATAGGAGCATTGCTGCCTTTTTTGGTGTGGCTATAGGATTTGGGGGATCTGATGATGATTACGATGATGCAACTAGTCTTTTGGTTTTTTACTATGGTGTCAAGAGAACATCCACCAGTATGCAATGAAGTGAAATAAGTGCATCTTGTAGTTAAAGCTTGTTAAAAACTCCCAATGTCTAACTTCTAAACATTTTGTGTATAGCTGCAAGATGTAAAGCAGCTGCAATTCAGAATGCAGAATCGAACTACTGAGTTGTTTTAATTTTCCAATTAAATGACACATAATAAATAAAAAAGTAAGTGCCCATAAACTAGAAGGAGGATTAAAAAGCTTATTTTTTTTAATATTGGATCAGATTACTTAATGTGTTGCTCTGTTTATTTTATTAACGGATCAAAGGGGATACTTAGTGAGCTTTGAGCAGTTTGTAAGCATTTGTGTTCAAAATTTTATTGCGTTGTTACATGGACAATATTCTTTCATTCTGGGATAATGAGGAAAGGAAAAATCCTATCTTGCATCAAACATTAAAAAAAAATGATAGACACATCTGAAAAGGACAATATAAGATCATTATGTATTTTTTCATTTATCTGTGTAGAATTGCTGAAGAGCTGGTGTAGGTGGCCTGTGTGTCTGTGGCCTTTCTCTTTGCTCAGAGGAATGTGCTTTGGTTACCACCTTCCCCTCAGATGCTCTGGGCAGCACAGACCCTGCTTTGTGGTGACTTCATCCAGTAACAGGCCCAGGAGGCAGCAGCCAATGTTTCTTGCTGTAGGGAGCAGCCTGATGCTCAGCTGTGGATCACCACAGGACCTTATTTCGCTCTTCCTATGCCTCTTTGCCTTACCCTATTCCTGGGCAGTGTAGGTGCCTCCATCTAAACATGGCTCATGGGGTTTCTGCCTTGTGCCATGCCACCACTGGGTAGCCAATCTGGTGCTGGGAGCATCCCTGCCCACTGGGGCTTAACGGGGGCTCCACTCCCTCTGCCACTGCCCAGGAATGGGGTCTGACCCTGGGCTTGGCTGGCAGAGTCCGAGGGGAGAGGGTGCTGGCTCCTGCGTGCCTAGGGGCATGGCTTCAACCATGAGGGCCTTCTGTGTTTGGGTTTGTGGTGCCAACAATATCCTGTCATTTTCACTGGAAGCCTCCTGATAGTGTGTATTTAGGTAAGTATCCTGAGAAGATCACTCTTTGGGATAGGGGGTATTCATGGTGATCTCTCTGCCCCCTGGACCGTGTGCTAAAAGCCTCACAGGGCTGCAGGGCGCATGGAAATAGTTGGTTTTGGCTGGGGTTTGAGTGGCTGCCTGGCGAAGTCGGGCTTTGTGTGATGGCTGGACATCCCCAGCAGTAGATTTCTTGCTGATCTGGCAAAGACCATTTTACCTGAGTGCCTGGATCCAGGCTGAGAGCTACAACCTGCTTTCCTCCCTGGTGGTAGCTCTGTAGGAAAGGGAGACTACCTTGAGAGGCAGCATCAACAGTGAAAGCATCCATAATGACAGGAAGAAATTTCTCTTTACTGCATCCCAATATTTTTCTGTTCATGGAAGCTGAGATAAATATGCTTGCTTGCTTCATTGGTTTTTGATAGATGTACAATATTCACTACATTATTTTCTTGGTTTTGTGTTACTGTGAGAAGATAATCTCATTTAAATTTTTCTTTTGTTTGTAAAACTTCCTTAAAAATGAGACTCTACCAGTTCTTGAGCAGATTTTTCTCATCCTGCTGTCTTTGATCCAGTTTATCTGGAGAAGGAACAGTATAATTTATTTTTCCTTTCTGTCCCTCTGTTCTGGTTGTCCATATAATTTTAGAAGAATAATTATAAGGATAATATATATATAAGAATAATTTCTAGTGACACTTTATTGACAAGTTGTTTGAAAACTGAGCCAATGCCATACTTCTCATAGCTAGTTGCTTCATTAAATTGTATAATATAACAAATCAATTTGTAAACATGTTTAATTAGATGTAGATAAAGATAAATGGTGAGTAGAAGTACACTTAAGTATAAAAAGTTTGAAATGCATTTAGTGGATGTGTCTTTCCATCCCTGAAGTCCATTGAATAAAAATGTAAATCATTGTAGCTAAATCCTACTGCTAGATGCAGTTTTACTTGCTTTTTTTTTTCTTGCAGTAAGCACTGGAAGCATGAAGGTACAGGATTCAAGTGGATTTTTGTTCTAAAAAGAAATACTCTCTGTTTTGAGGAATACTTTTATTAGGCTAACTGTTGTATCCTTGACAATCTGCATGAACATTTTAAAGCTGTTTTGAAATAGAGCGTTTTCTAATTTAGTAATGAATAGCACTGTAGGGTCTTACATACTGCTTTGATTCAATTTTGGGAAATGGGAGCTAACCACTTTAGGTATTTCAAAGCACACTGTATTCTTTGGAGTTGCATAATATAAACCAGTGTCAGTAGATTTTCTGAATGCCTGAATCTGTCCTTTTGAAGGCGTTTGCTATTTATTTCAAAATAAAAGGATTACCGCAGAGGCACCTGGGCTTGTGAGGAAGAAAAGGGATGCTGACACCTGGCAGATAGTTTCCTGGCGACATAACGGGGTCTAAAATATTGAGGTGGACAGTGCTTCTTTGAGGTAGCGCGTGCTCCATGCTGTGCCGCATGCTTTAGAGCTACGCCTGACTTTTGCCTGCGACAGCTCCGGCGCTGTGAGCAATCGGAGCCACGCGTCGCTTCAGGTGTGCTCCCAGAGCCTGCAAAGAATCAAAGCATCTTGGCCGGGCGGCAGTCTGCCCGATGACCTTTTTCGCGTGGAGCTCGATGATGGGTTGTGAAGGGGAGAGCTGGTTACAGTCAGGACTGGGGGGACCTGCCGTGGCGTGACGGCAGGTTCAAATCAAACCCAATAGTTGCTTCTTGTACTTTCTTCCCATGTCCTGCCAGCTTGCTGTATGGCTGCCACAACGGTAACCCTGTGAGTGGCTTGATTGGTGAGGATTTACATGTGTGCTAATTAGAGTGGAATAAATGATTGGCTGTTTGCTGCATCGCCATAAAGGGTGCCCAGATGTACACACTACGTGAACATAATGTGCACGGGCATGGCGCATCAAAGTTTGTCAGCTGCATTACCTCAGCAGGCTTAGGGCCTGTCGGAGAGCATTTGCTGATAATTGTCCCCTATGATTTAGTGTCTGACTTGGTGAAAGTGAAGGACCTCAAAGTACTGTCTTGGCAAGGGAATTTCTGATCGTTTAACAAAAGTAATAAATGAGCTAAAATCTGTCAAACGAGGGTGAAAAAAATAAATTTAGAGCTATAAGCAAGCAGTCTTAACTGAAGAATTCTGTGTACTTGGAAATAGTTCGGAACATAACACTAACTAAGCATCAAATTAGCTGCTGCAATTAACAATAGACACTGAACAGAGTGTTTAATTACACTTAATTTGTTGTGATACAGCACAAGTCTTCAGTTGTGAAAATCCCCCAGATGCCCAAGTATCCCCTGTATAGCTAAAATGCACTAAACTTTGCACACTTGGCTAATTTACCACAGAAAATACAGAACATTCCTTTTCATTTTAAAAATCTGCTTTAGATGAAGAAAAAATAAGTTTATGTTTTGAAATGATCATTCCTTTCAATCTCTCTTAAATGAAAAAAAAAAATCTGGGCTATATCTTTTTTCATGAAAATATATAATTAAGATAGAATCCCACACGTATCGTATTTATGCACAAAAATCGGTAATATCTGATTACTTTGACAAGTAATTTTGTACTTACATGTTCACAATATTGATAATGTATTAATGTACAATGATTAAATGGTTAAGCTGCCATATTAAAGTTATGAGCAGGAACATTTATCCAGCATAGCTAAGCAGGAACAAAGACTGTCCATTTACAGATGGCATTATTCAATCTCCGAACTGCTCAAAGATGTTAGCATTACAGCATTGATTCTGAGCACTGATACTGTGCCTCACTCCAATGACCCAATAGAGTTAAGTGATAAGGTTAAGTTAATTACTGTATCTGTGCTATACGGCTTCCACATGATTACTGCTGAGAAAGATAGTGATTCTTCTCGCTTTAATTAAGCAAAAGAGAATGAAAAGATATAATTGGTTTTTATAATAATCCTGTCTTATATCACTATCAACAAGCGTCATGTGTTTTTTCTACAACTTTGTTGCACGAATTCCTAGCAGCAAAATTTAAACAGTAGAATGTAGAAGTAAATTATTTAAATCCCTGTCCTAAAACACAGTGTCAGCTAAAGAATTAAATAGTTAATAGCTGTACTAATACTTCTGTAGCACCAAAGCGCCTGTGACAGTAAATTGTGTACCAGCTATGAAAAATCCATATTTGACAGTTAAAGAGCATCTGCTATTTTTTCTATTTACATTATTACATTATTATATTTTAAAAAATGTTTTATTTTTGTTTCTAATAATGAATCAAATGGCAGTACTGTGGCTTTAATGTTGTTTTGTGAACAAGAGCTTTAACAGTATTTTATTTTAAATTTGCTTATTAGTTGTCGAGAACTGTTGCCTTTGGTTTGAAGGTGAAAGGGAGTTGTAAAGCGTTCAGAAAAAAAGCCCAAGCAGTCTCCTGTAGGATAATACTCTTTTTTTTTTTCTTCTAGTCATGCATATAATACAATGTATGTATATTGTGAGGTATGCAAAAGCAGTTTTACATTGAAAATAATGAATACAGATGAAAGCTGACAGTGAAAGAAGGGGAGAGATAGTACGTAGGTTTCAGTCCTTCACGTGTTAAGCCCTGATTCTGTGAACTGTTTTGCATAGGTAATCCCATGTCTCTGTATTGAGCTCTGCTAACTCTCACAAGTTTACAAAGGTTTGCCCACGCAGACGAGATTATTTTACCATATCTTTGCTTATGTAAGTAACCTCACAACAACTGCTCCAGGTTCTTACCGTTTTCCTAAATGCTGCCTCCCTAGCAGGAAGGGAACACGTGTTGCCTTTCATTGTTGCTGCACTACACAGGTGCAAAGGTGCTGGTGGTTAGTGAGCAGCAGATTTCTGCTTTCTCATTGTGTTTTTGTTTTTAAATATAATTGTGATGTGTCAAATTCATTGGAACAGGAGTACTGGTAGAGATTGTTAGATTAAAAATAGCAGAGTGCCCATTTTCTAATTTTTCTCTACATGTGGGAAAGGAAAGCTTTTTATTTCCTTATCCCGTAAATAGGCATGACTTTAAAACTTCATTGAACAAAAAAAAAATTTGGAAAAAGAGGTTCCATGCTGCATATATAAATTTTTAGCAAAGTAATTGGTAGTCCAGGACAAGACGTATATTCTTTACTAAGTACTATGAATATATTTTAATATTATTCTTTTATTCACAATAGTAAAGTTTTATCTCCTTAGCAATGATTTGTTTGCAAATAGGATGCACTGAGATTAAAATCGTGGCGCTGGAGATTTTAAAAGCTGCTTGGTACCCTGTCTGCCTATGGACAACCTCCTCCTATTTTGTGGTTACACAGAATTAATTGGATGGTGTTTCATTTCCATAGAAGACTAGTATGCAATGGTGTGCAGTTCAAACCATACTTCTTTTTCTCTGTAATTCTAATTTCTTCTTCTTGACAAAAACATTTCCTTGAAGCAATAAATTCTTAGTATTTTAAGTAAGAGAAAAAACAGCTATGACCAATGTTTGTGGTATTCTTTTTTGATAGCAAATGGGTTTAGATGCTTGTTGTGTGTTTATAAAAACACTGTAGAGCTGCTGTTGCAGAACCTGTATATGAATAGAGAGAATCTTGTGTGTAGGGATCCATGGCTGCCATGCAAGGAGACCAAGGGAAGAAAGAGGGAGAGGTATTCCAAATTATCAAACTCTAACATTTATAAATAATTTCAGAGTAGTTAAGGTTCGGAAGGAAGGCACTCGGACTTGGATGAGAATAGGGTACGAAGTAACATGTGGACTGTTTTAAGAAATCTATTTGATTTTGTTTCTAGTTAATTCCATGAATTTGAAAATCTCAGTCACAGGATTTATTGGACCATTTCTTCCATTATCTCTCTATTGGTCTCTGCTCTCTCATTCTCAGAAGAGAAAACTGAAATAAATAATCACTCTTAATTTAGGAGATATACTAAAGGATGGGCTAACAAATTATATATGTGGCTCAGTCAGTATTAAGGATTGGATGGGTTGGCAGAGGAGATTCTGAAAAATCAGGGTATTTTGTGGCTTGGGGGTCCCTGTATTTTCTCGTTCAGTGGGTGAACTGAGGATTTCCAGCTCTTTGCCTGTCAACCTGATGTCTTTTGTCAGCTCTGTAGTCAATTTTTTAAAAGGCTCTTGACGTTTATTGCAAACAGATGCAATGACAATTGAAACATTTTCTTCTCATTCTTTTGTCTTAATAAATATATTCATCTGGAAAGCAGAATTTCTTTTTCTCATCACTTGAGTGTTATAGTTTGCATTGGTGATGGGAAAGTAAAGCAATTGTGCAGAAAATGAAAAAGCATTTTATGAGAAAGAATGCTCTGAGAATTTCTGATTTCTCCATGTACAGTAAATATTTTGAAATGTAAAGAACGTCCCAACTTCTAAATTCTTAGTAAGTGTTCAGATAACGTAAGCACAGATACAGAAGGCAGACATTACGTGTTTCATAATGATATCTGCTCTCTTGCTGTTTGATTGCACAGACAATTTGACAGTGATGGACATTACTCATGCTTAATTATTTTTAAAAACATTTCTAACATTTAACGTCTCATAGGAAGAGAAATGAACAGGGGACAGTTTCAGTCTTCGTGACAACTGAGCATCCATGTCCCTTCAGTACTTTGACATGCAGTGTAATACAGAAGAGCTAACAGCTGTGAGTAAGCAGAGGCCGTATAGCATTTCTTTTCTGCTAGACATATGATGGGTTAGCACTGTAATAATAACGAGATTCTTTAGTTATGTGCTTCTTAATGTATCAAGATGTTTACATATTTCAGCTGAGGTGGTGCTTATTTCATTAGGTCACATTGAGGAAAAGCAGCTTGTAAAGTTTCTTTCATGTGTCAAAGTAATGATAAAATGAGTTTGAGGCCTTTATGATCAAGAACATTTTCTGCCTCTTTTTAATGATATAGAATAGTAATGACCTGCAGTTTCATTTATTCTTGGAAAAAGTATAATTGCAAAAATTAACTTGTCATACACCACAGCTCAGCAAAGTTACTTTCCTATAAGTCTGTGGTCACAGTATGTTTTTTTGCAATTCAGCATCTGGCTCTGTGGGGTACTGATGGCTTCTATGAAGTAAAGTACCAGGGTGAGCAATTAAATGTAAAATGACAGCATAAAATATGATCATTACAGTTATACAAAAGACACATTTATGAATTTTGC
The DNA here is from genome assembly GCA_013397115.1 of Edolisoma coerulescens. NCBI lineage: Eukaryota > Metazoa > Chordata > Aves > Passeriformes > Campephagidae > Edolisoma > Edolisoma coerulescens. The sequence continues at coordinate 50,969 of VWZW01007132.1, forward strand.
AGATAACTGTCATTTTTTCTACTCATATTTGCTCTTTCTTTGTTAGCTTAATATTTCTCGTGCAATTCATTTTTTTTTCTTCTAAAAAGTGAACAATGCCTTTTTAATTATCCTGACACTTGTTTGTGTCTTTCTTATTTGTCACATTTGAAGGCTAATGATAACTCTTTCACTTTGTTCTGACACTATACTTTCAACTTTATTTCAAAATCAAGGACTATTTTTTAAATTAACACGAAGGTTGCATGATTAGGCTAGAATTTCTTATGGAAATCAGTTTGTGTAGTGTTGATCAGATAATGTGCTGCACCTGAAAGAAAGATTATCTCTGTTCAATTCTCAGGGGCTAGCAGGCAATGTTTTGAAGTGTGCTTTTTGAATTTAGCTTGTGTTTTGTCATTGAAGAGAGAAGATTGGTCGTGATAGAAGTTATTTAAGCCATATTAGGTATCAAAAATACCGTATAGATCTTTCTCTGTGTGTTTTCTTTGCAAATATCTGTTTCCATACTAGAATAAGAATCCTTTCTGTAGTTTATATTTTTGCTGTTTTGGGTGGGAGTTGTGTCATGTTCATAAGATATATATATATATATACACACTATATATATGTAATTGCATAGGATACTGATAATGATAGTACTTTCTACCAATATCTTTTGGATATATTGAAAGAAAGGGAAAATAAAAGGAAAATGACCACAAAACCCTAACATTCCAGAGAATCCTAGTAATGCAAATAAACCCATTATATTTCTGTTCTGATGCTTTCAGTTTTTCTTCAAAAGCACTTACTGGTTTCTACTGCTGCCACAAAGGATACTGCAGCAATACACTGCTTTATCTGCAGTATCCAAAACCCTGGCATCCAGCAAGGGACAGGGGAGCGAAATCTCTTTCATCCCCTTTCCCAGAGAAGTCATAACCTATTTCCAAAACCTCTTTAAGGATGGTAGTCATCAAGATTGCTGAGCAAAAGGTATCTGTTTACCCTGTATTTTTTAAAAAAGCAAAACCTAGCACTGATGACTAATTATTCATATTTGCTCTCTCTAGAAAGCGAGGTGCTCTTCCCTTCCTTTTCTCCCATAGCAGCTTTTCTTAAATGCGTGTATTGCCCTGGAGAGCATGTGCCTTGTGAAAGTACCAAATGCTATTTAAACGTCTGAATGGGGGAGGCAGTGTTTGTCTTGGAAGCCCCTGCTTTCCCAGCTGCCTTTGACAGGGAGGATTAACAGAGAGCCCCGGTGTTTGGGAGAGGGGGGGCAGTGGGGTTTGGGGTAGGGGTGGCTGGGCTGCAGTCCAGCCTTCACCTGGGGAAGGTCCCTTCACCACCACAGGTCAGGAGGAGGCAGAATCCCATTATGTTCAATGGGAAATGTGAGATGGTTTAAGCAGCCCTCCCCTCAATTAAATTGATGGCACAGTAACCTGGCATTGATTCCCTGGTGATAAGGGAGATGACCCCACTTAAGACTGTGGAGAAAAAAATGATAGCAGCAGAGACTGTAGTTCTCAGTCAGCATTATGCGTAGAAATGGATGGTACACAGAATTTAAAGGGCTAGGTAACTCAAACTGGAAATACTCGCTTCACCAAGACCTTCCCTGTTACAAAAACTCTTCAGAGTTGACTGGCTTTTAAGTAGCAATTTGAGATGGAGATTTAAGAATCTTGGAGCATTTCTATTTAGAGCACCTATTGTGTGATCTCCACAGTCCCGTAGCGTAGACAAAGGTTTGTGATAAAAAGAATTGGAAATTAAAAGGGATAATATCTGTGGCAGACAGTCTCAAGGGGATTCAGTATCTCTCAAGCAAGTATGATTCCAATATAAGCTCCTCAACTGAAAATGTTATTAGGTATAAATAAGAGCTAATTTTTTACAGTTTATGTCTCTGGGAGTATGAAATGGAAAACAGGTGAAGAGTCAGAATTAATTAAGAGAGAGGAAGAAGAGCTAGCTATCCTAGCATCCTTTAAAATCTAAAATGCCATGAATAGCAAAGAGTGTTGTGATAAAGACAGTGCTGTGAAGAGGAAGAGGTGGGATTGCTGTAGCTGGGTAACCCTCATAGGTTTGGAAAACTCGGCTGTAATGTGCAAACCTGTTTTCTTTACAGTATGGGTTTAGGTACTCAACTTGGGGTAGATTAAAAGTCTTTAGGAAAAAATTGTTCTGATTATTACTATGAAGGGATATTATAAAGGTGGATTTGTTATCTAAGCACCATACAACCATGTAATAGCTGCTTGAATGTTTGGATGAGTTCTGATAAAGCCAGGGAGGAAGCAGCTCCGGGAAGAAAATTGTTCCCTGGTTTCTGAATTACAGGTTAGCTGTGGTATAAAGTGCTGCTTAGAGTGGTTGCTGTTTGAAAAGGAACTGTTTGTCTGTAGTCATATGGTGCAACAACTGATAAAAACCCCCAGAGAAAATCTCATAAAAAGGAGAACAAAATTTTTCCTGTGGTGTAAGCAACCAATTTGTGCTAATATGAACTTGGACAATATTGCTATGTAATACTACAGTATACTTTTTCAACTGCTTTCTTCTTCACTGACATAGCTTTTATTAAGGAAAAATAAATTGTTAACTTTTATGGTGCCTCAAAAGTCTTAACCGAGTGTAACTGATACAGGCATGTCTACAGAAGTGCCTTTAGCCCAGTAGATTTGAAAGGTGTGAACTTGTCTGTTCATCTCTGTGAGGTGTTAATTCAGATGCCCGATGATGATGGTTTAAATGTCAATATTGTTAACTGCTCTGTTATTCATGGGCATGAAAGGAGAGGGAAGACAGACTCTTCTGCACAATTAACCGAATGACATCTCTCTTTGGTTCCACAAAACTTAGCCTTTGGAAGATAGTGCTGTCTCCTGTATTTCTTTCTGCATTTCAGGAAGAGTGAAGCATAAGCTGCCTTGCAAGGGCCATCAGTGTATGTGATTTTCTGACAGGCATCATCCGTTAACAGCACCATTATCTACTTAGGGCAATACTTTAATTAGGTGACTTGCAAAATAAGCTCTGCCTATCTAGTGGGTTTGCAGAGAGCCTTCGAGAACCTGCTCTGTCCTCCCTTTCAATATGGGTGCCAATTGCTAAAAAGATGAGACCAAAAAAGAATATGTTTAGAACACACCTTTTATTTCCTTCTGACTTTAGTTTATTTATGTCTTTTAAGTCCAATATGTTTCTGGCTAAACATATAGAGGCTTGCATCATTCTCTTGCTTAGGAACTTACCTACTTGAGAGTACGTGTTGTTGAGTAGGTGTAATGGGCCTCATCATTTAACTTTGAAAAGACAAGAATATTGCAAGTATGGCCTTTTTAAATTGTTATAGAGAAGTAAAATGTTTACTATAAGTCTTTTACTTTTCATTTTCTGTTTTCAAAAACTTCCACTGTCCAAGAGAAAATATACATTAAAGATAGCTGCTGCCTCTACATCTCCTGCACAAATGAAAATGGCATAATTCCAAGGTTTTCAGTGTTGTATATAAAAGGAGAATTACTGTACTGCACACAGAATATATCAGCTTAGGAGGATGTGACCATAATGAGGAAAGAAAATCAAAGAAGTCGCAAAGTTCAAAGAGTGAAAACTATGTGCTAAATAGTGCTGTTGGATGTCTTGCATTTTTTCATCTGCCACATTGCTTACAAGCTACCTGAAATGTGGGGCCCTGGAAGAATAATAATATTTGAAATGTTTTGTTTTGTTAGTACTGGTATAAGTAAGTAGGGGAAAGGAAGATATAATGGTATTTTTAAAGCATTTGATGAAGTTAACAAACATGCCATGAAGTTTAATACCCCAGTCTAAAGATAGTCCTGCCACTGGGTAAAGATGTCCCAGTCTTAAATTACTTAATTGCTAGCATGGCAATGGCCCCATTCACTTTGGTCATTTGAGGCTTTCCCTCTTCTTATAATAGTCACTACCAGCAAATTCATTTGATAAATGAGGGAAAAATAATTACTGCTTATGGTTATGGAACATACCTTGTGTTTAACATCTCTGTTTAGTGTTTAAACAGCTTTTTAAAGGAATCTTCAGCTTTCAGAATAATCCAGGTATGTTAAAAAATATTGGTAAGATGGTCTTCTGGCCTCCAATGAGCAAATGTAGTTCTATCTCAAAAATGCCTGCATTTGTGTTTATTATGAACACTTCTCTGTCACTGGCCAAAGCTATCTAAGGGAATGGATTATGATGGCATATGTTTTTGTCATGTAGAATGTAGACATGAATAAGGGAATATTTTGTGTAAGTTTATTAAATTAGTTTAGCTTTAACAAAGGTGACTTGGAAGGTCTAAACTCCTAACAGTTGTGTTGGCTCAGCTGATGGTCTGTTCATATCTTAGTGGTTTAGGTTATCAGTTTTGTTTGGTGTGGTTGCACCTGTGTTAGAGAAACTACTCTGAAAGGCAAGAAGGCACAGCCTTTGCCACAAGGAGTTTGCATTTAACAGGCAGACAAATTAGATTCCAAGATTAACCTGTGCCCATGTAACAGGTTAAAGCCCTTACAAATTAGTGCCCTGGACTGCTGCCAAAGCACACGTGTGATTGGCTCTTGTGTACTTAAACTCCAGTAGTTAAGAATGGCAAAAAACCCCTATTTGACTGTAGATGGTACTTTCATATACTGCTCACAGATAGCTAATTCTAGTTATTTCTGGAGAAGATGACAATCCTGCAAACATAGCCTAGCTCTTCCCCCATACTGCTTTTTAATCAAGAAATTCTATAGATGAATGACGATAATGGAGGGTAGTGCAAAATGCCAACTGTCTTGTCCATTTTGCACATGACAGTGGTGTCTGGTACAGTGGTGTTTCATTAGGAAGGATGGCCCTGTGCTCTGATACTTGTAGTGTGCAGGCTGAGGGCATCCACTCGTTAATGAAGCACTAAGAGCAACTCCACCCTAACATTCAGCGTAGCAGGGATGTGAAGGTATATAAGGCTTCTTGTGGATCTGAGAGCTAATTCTGGGTAGATCCAGTACATGGTTGAATGTTTTAATTTCTTTACCTCACAAATGAAGGAAATGAAAATAATAGACTAGAATGACATGTTATTTTAATGCTGTGCAATATATGAATAAAAGAAGTGTTTTGATCCATGGAAATAAAGGATTTTTGTTCTGGTTGCTGTTGCACATTTATAGCTGGGCAAGTTTCTACTTCACTGGATTTATGTTCTGAGAAAAACTGGAATATAGTAAACTCTGAATTTTTAGATTGCAGCCCTATAGCTGTAGAAATTGTTCCTTTCTTTTTGATAGATGCCACCACTATTCTTTATCATCTGGTATGTATATATAATGTGATAAAGTGTGTGTTATAGTTAAACATACCTTGCCTGCCTGTTTACAAGTACCTTGAGAATTCCTGTTAAAAGATTCTTCTTTTGTTTTATTAATTTGGAATTAAATTTTCTGGATTTTGATACTGCTTTAAGTGGAAATGTGTGTATCTGTTTTACACAGACTTACTTTTGAGTATTTTTAAGCTGAAATGTTTGGATTCATCATTAAAACTGAAAATAAGTCGTAAACATAGTGGAAGTTTTGTAACTATCGAGCAAGACGCATATGGACAGTGCAGTGGGTTGTGATTTCAAAGGTAATCATCCTTTTGGAGTTTCTGAAGCACTGGGTGCCTGAATTTACAACGTATTAATGTCATTTAATGCGCTTTTTGGTTTGTATTTGCACAGTAGGTATGTGATATGTCATTACAGAGTAATAGGTTTTAATAGTGAATGATCAATTTTTGTGAGTATTCTCCATAGCATTTTTTGTTGGGACAGTCAATATTTTGGTTGTTTTAACAGTGAATGTGTAAGGAATCGTGTCAAAAATATTCAGCTGAAGGCCTTGCAGAGACAGGATATGCCTTCAAGTATAGTAAAAAGGCTTAGTCCACTGGGGTGATGGAGTTGCAGCACCACAGCACTGCTGGATCTTTGGGAAAGAAGTGTAAGCTGCTGCTGCTGCTGCTGCTATAATAAGAAACGTGATCATGCTGTCATGGTTGGTGAGGCTCTAAAGACCAGACAGGGAGTGGTCCAGTACAGAAAATAGAGGATTTTTGATTCCATAGATTATGTCATAATCCTCAGTTGTGCTTTGTATTTCAAATTAATGTTCTTTTTTCAATATCTCATGTCTTAGCACGACCCTGGAGTTGCACGCACTGCAGTGGTAAGTAGTCTTGAGGCCAGGAGGAATTTAGAGCCAACAGTGAGTTTAACTTCAGGCCAGCAAGGTAAAACCCATGCTAAGAGAAAGGAGGGAGCTTGTTAGACACACAGGAATGGGAACAACCACTGAGTTACAATTAAAGTGCTGTTGGCTTGTTTAAGGATGGAGGCATCTGTCAACCAGTCTTCTGTTTGAAAGCCCTGAGAAATCATACAAAATAAACTGTCCCTCGTTAACTTGATTTGTGCTCTTTCTGTGAGAGATGTGTTTTCCTTGTTTGTGTGAGACAGAATGATCTGATTTCCTCTATGCATAGCTTGAACATTGTAAAATTGCATATCTGATTTAGGGTAAAATAAACCTTTTCCAATTAATAAACCTGCGAATAGGTCAACTTCAAAGACAGCATCATAAAACACCCAGAAGTGGCCATTAAATATTTATGGACCGAGCATTTGTTAGAATTATCAGTGGGTATCATAGATTTGAAAGGCTGTATCCCCACGAATAAACGATGATATTAAGCATTTGTAACCACTTTATAATTAAGGATACTTTTAAACTAGGCTTCTGGTACTTTCTTTGTGGTGGTTGTTGAAAATGGCATGTGTTAGAGTGTTGGAATTGTACAGTGTGGTCTTCCTGGTAGGGTATTGTCAATGTAGGAGTGTCATAAAAGGAAAAACAAGCTAATGTCTTTTAGACAACAGAAAAGAAATGAGTAGAGAGAATGAACACTCAAGGGAGGTAATAGCCTAGCTCCAACTACATCATCAGGCACTTGTGTCATTTCTTTGGATTGTTTGGACTTCAAATCTTTGGCCTTCAGTTTGGAGACAGGTTCTGGATATTGTCTTTCTTTTAAGGCTGTTATTTGTAGTGTAACTAGTGACCTAGGACCTCATAAAAATCAGGCGTGGGATGAAAATAGTATAAACCAAAACCTGCATCTTCTAAAGGAGGGACCTGTTATGACCACAGCCTTTGAAGGGCTGTGAAACTAAAGCTGATCTGAGCTTGTGCGGTTGCCAAAATTTGGTGCTATCCTAACCACAGAGCCTTATCCCTTGCCTCTTTTTGTCAAACATGGCTCAGAAAGCTGTAAAGTAAGCTGCATGAGCATGACGTTAGTTTTTAGGCTAAAAGGAAATTAACCACTGGTTACATCAGCGAGCTCATCTTGTGGATGGCCAAGTGAGAAGCATTAGGGATGCAGGTAATGCAGAGCGTGCGGGAAAGGGGCAGTGCAGAGCTCAAGTGCCTTGTGAAATGCCAGGCTTTCTGAAAGTGCTACCTTTGGAATCTCAGCATCCTCATTTGAGAATGTGGCTGTATTAGCAGCCACACTGAGAAACAATTGGGTTGGCTTCAGGCTTGTGCCAATGACATAAATAAAGTAAGACTCTTGTTGGCTTTGGAACAGGAAGTTTCACTTGAATATGAGGAAGAACTTCTTTACCGTGCAGATGACTGCACACTGGAAGACACTGCCCAAAGAGGTTGTGGAGTCTCCTTCACTGGAGATATTCAAGAGCTATCTGGATGCAATCCTGTGCCGTGTGCTGTAGGGTGACCCTGCCTGAGCAGAGGGGTTGGACAGATGACCCGCTGTGGTCCCTTCCAACATGACCTATTCTGTGATCCAGCCTTTTAAATCCTGATACCTGGTGAACAGTAACTATGGACTTGTCCTCGCTGCTATCAAGCCCTGTTCTGTCACTGTTGAAGAGGCATGTCTAGGTTTTAGGAAGCACAGCATGTATGTGCTTCTAAGTATTTTCACCAATGTCTCTGTGTAATGGCTCCACTTGTGTGAATGTTGTGCAGTGCCTGTATATGTGTGTGTATATATATGTGCCTATTTATATAATAAATTATTATTGAAATGACCAAATTTCCCCTCTCTTTTATAAACTAGGCAGTTTGACAAATTAATTGTCTCCAGCTTATTCTGACACTTTAAAAAGCTCATTTCTTTTCTGGCTTAAAAAAAGAAATAGTTACCATGTTGTCTTTTACATCTCCTGGAAACAGCAGAAGTTTTAGGAAGGGGTGGTTTCTTTTTTATATTCTTTTAATCTCATGTCTGAATTCTGAGATGCAGCAAGCTTAGTCACCTCCTTATTTGGTGGTATGTGCTCATTCTTTTTCATGACCACACTCTGGTTTTGGTGTTCCAATTATGGATTTTTTTTTTCCCTCCTTATTTTCTTTTTGAATGTATATTCTTGTAAACTGTTTCTTTGTTTTGTCTGTTAATGAAGTATAAGCTCAGCATTGACTGCAGGTAGACCTTTTAATTTGTAGCAGAAGTGCCAAGCAGGGGTTATATTGCTCTTATTACTGCTTGTACAAAGTGTTCTTTGGAAACAGTGGTGCATGCTGTCAGATATTTTATCAGTTCTGGAAAACAATGCTAAACTAAATGAATGCTGAAGAATGTGGTTAATATGGAGAAAAAATAGGAGAAAGTAATTAAGTCTTTATTTGTCCCTTTAGAATATTCTGTGTTTAGTAAGGTTGTATAGTTAAAATAAGTTCTTATTTTAAACTGTTTGTGTCAAGGTTCTTACATTTCTATATTAATAATCTTTGTTTGAAGTTGAGTGGCTTTTTATAAATCAAGAATGTATAACAAGGGTTGTAGTAGAGATCTTTGGCCTTTTTGCCCATATGTACAGGGATATAAAACTATTTCAGTGTTCTGTATATGTTAGTAAATTATCAGTGGTACAGCATTTTAACTGTAGCAATACCAACAAATCAGTTAAGCTCAGACCTGTGCATTAGGGGCAGTACAAATGACATGGTGTCCTTGTAACTGTAACACAGTAGACTCACACGCTTTAAAAAAAATAAAATCTTAAATGTTTGGGGAAGTATGAAACTTTCTTTTCCTTTTGCAAAGAGGTGTAGGTAAATAAAAGCATGATTTGCATCTTGCCTTCTCTTATAACTCAGTAGCTCCACTGTGTCTGAATGATGTGTGTCACCTGCCATCCTAACTAATAACCTGAATGACCTGACCTGTCCTGCCTGCTGATCCACCTGGGTGCATGTTCAACACCAATGCCTAAGGCTGCCTTATGGGGGATGTCTTATTGTGATTGTGTTTGTCTAAAGAGGGAAGTATTTAAGGAATAACCAGATTGGAAACATTTGAGGGAAGGGGGCTGGGTGATAAAGTCTTAATTTATAATCTTGTGCTGTCTCCAAAAATAACCTGTTCAGTTTGGTTTCCTCTGTTCTAATGGTCTTTTATTGTCTTATGTGTTTTTTTGGTCCTATCAATCTTTACAATTCCAGTAGTTTATTGTGCATTATTGCTTTAAAAAAAAAATGGAACTGAACAAGAAAAACCCCAACTCCGCCTACGTTTTTTGAACTTCTCCATACATGTTTTTGTTATCCTTGGCTCACATGTCTAATTTTTTTGACATTGTAGCTTAACATTTTCAATCTGTTCAATATTTAAAATGGGTAATTTTGGAATGTTTTGAATAATTAAACCAATTCAATTTTTAATCAATTTAATTTAAACCTTTATGTTTAGGTCAATCTAAACATTGAACCATTTCAAAAGTTAAACAAGATTAATTGTTTATTTGATCCAAAATTATGGTTACCAAATAAAATTCAGGATTGATTTTGTTGCATGCACTTTATTCTCCTCTTAGACTTTCAGAAGTTGAACTGGTAAAAATTATCAATTAAAAGACTGATTTTGGGTCACACTATTTTTAATAAATAATAAGAAAGGTCATTTAATATCATAAAATGTGATTTTAAATTGTGATTTTTAATTTTAAGGTGCCTCATGTACATTATTATCTTATTAAAAAAAGCCTGAAATGCTGAAGTAATAGTAAATTACAAAATGTAATAAAGCTGAAGCTTTCCTTTCAAACTTAAGTGTTCAAAAATCTGAAGCATCACGGCAACAGTAAATCACTCTATGTTGCTTATGTTTAAAAATTTAAGAGTTTTATGTTCTTTCCATGTAGTTTTTTTCATACTTAAAAATAGACATTTAATCCTCCTCAACTGCATAGCCTTATCTGTACCATTGTTTTCCTTACTTTTTATTTTATAATCCTTTTATCAAGTGTACCTGAAACAAATATTCACATCAGAGAGTAACAGTAAAAATGCTTCCTTCTTGCCTTGACACACTTCCAGCATTTCTGCAAGGGGTTTACACTAGAAAGTTGCAAGTCCTGGCACTTGCTGAGTTGAAACAAAATGGGGATAAAACTGTTCCTTTGAATCAAAGTCAGAAAATATCTTGAAATTTAAGGAGGAACATCTCTTTGGCTGAGAAAGTGCGGTCTTCCATCATTAACCACGTGGGATTTATGCTTGGTTAAAGACATAGTAATAAGAACAAAATCAGCATGGAGGATAAAGAGATCCATCCATGCTTTTGAGGCCGTGCAAAGCTTATGGTAGTTTGGAAAGATGCTCTTAAAAATGCCCCCCCTGCGGTCCTTTCTGCCTTCCTGACAAAGAGCCAGGAGTCTAGGATTTCCACTGCTTTTTTACAGTGTGCAAAGTCACATCAGCCGTTCTCGGAGATTTTTGATGCGTGGATGTCTCCTGTCATCCCCAATCACAGTCATACTCTTGAGCCAGGCCTATCGAAACTGAACTCTGCTGCTTTGCTGCAGGTCAGCTTTCATGGACAATTAGTGTTGTAACAGCACTTTGGTCGCAAGTTGTCGTGAGTGTTTATCATAAAGGCATCATCCTGGAGTGGATCAGCAGTGATCGGCGAGTCTCCTGCTTTCTGAAGCATCTCCTGCTCGCCTTTTTGTGGGTGCCGGTCAGGTGACGGCTCCGCGAGGCCTTCCTCACCGCTGCCGTGTTGCCCCAGGCTCTCCGGGTGCGCTGCTTGCCTTCCCTGCTCTCCGCTCCCCGTCTTCCCTGTCGTCCCTCTCAGTAACTGTCAGATGCCCCCGTTGCGGTGCGCTCTGACAAGAATGAAAAGAGCGATCTTCCCGCTGCTGGGTGCCGTGTCAGGATTGACACCTCGGACGTGCTTGACGCTGCGCGAGGTGCCTGGCTCCAGCAGTATGCAGGAGGAAACCAATAAATCTTCAAAGTCACTCTACTTATTGTGACTTGATTGCTCCCCCAGCCCCCTTCCCAATCACCATGGAAACAAATACCTGACTTATATTATTTGTAATTTTTTGCTTTGCACTTTTATTTCAAAAGTCCACATTATTTAGGGATCTTCCAGATGCGTTCCTGAACCGCCCTCTTTACTTAATGGGACACAAGCTTAGCTGTGAGTAATGCTATTTTCTTGCTGAACAGATATTTTTTTAAATATTCTTTATCCTTTGGAATATCTCTAAGCATTTTTAAGAACAAGGCCAAATAAAAGTTTTCTGATGCTGCAGATAAGTAGTATTTTCATTTTATGGTTGAAAAAAACCAGAAGAATCCACGGTAGTCTTACCTCATGTGAAACTGTAGGGAATGTTGCTCTTTTCAATCTTCTCAGAATTGGGTCCAGAATGATTTACCCACAAACAAGTGGCAAGTGAGGGAAAAGAGTTGGTGTTTTATTGCTATGTCATTCTACACATGTGTAGTCCTTTGACTTTTTTTTTAAGTCTTACGTGTTAATAATTTTAGATTTTGATAGTAATTTTTTTTTTTTAATATACGGTTCTCTTTATCTGATGCTTTACTTGGCCAAATGATACATGCCTTGTAACTGCTTTACTGCAGAATATTTTGTAAAATAGAAATGCTCAGAGCATTGGCAGTGTGATATGGGCATGCAAGAAACCCAAAACTCATCTTCACTCCTCTGTCAAAAAATGTGATGTTTTCTTATCCCTGTAATATACCCATTCGCAGTTCTCTGCTAACTCAAAAAAACCAATTGACTAACATTCATCGAACCTCAAAAAATAGCAAGATAGAAGCTTTTTTGCTGCACAGTATACATAAATACTATATATGAAGTGCATGTGTTCGTGTATTTTTTTCAATGTTGCATAAATGGTGTAATTTCTTAGCAAAAAATTAAATTTCTCAGCATAGTTGTGGATCAGGAAATAGAATTGTTTTTTATTTCTTTGATTTCTTCTTATTTCTTTCAAATCTGGTTTTGTTTTGAATGTGCAGAGATGATTTTGATTTCTTTCTTCTGCTTGGATGTGACTTCTATAAAGGGTGTGAGTATGAGAACACAGACCTGTGATCTGTGTATCCTTCTTAAAGTTCTGGTTTTTTATCAGAGGCTATATAGGCAGTTAATTTGAAATAGTGGCATAACTTTCCTTTATGTCTGATCAATTTTGATATGAAAACCAGCAAGTGGGCCTTGTTTCCATTCAGAAGCTATTATAGAATAAAATAGATGTGTGCTAAGTAAGAAGAGAATTCATTTCAGTTGTGGAGAACTGTAGGCATGATAAATGATTTTCCTGTGTAAAATTCCCCATTTCTGAGACAGTATTAGTTTTTACTTTAATTACCAGCTCCAGTAATATTTCCTATCCATAACTGTCTACAAAATAGACTGTTGCTGAGCAGAGGGTATGGCCTGTTTACTCATCCATTGAAAAGAGTGCCTAAGTTCTACCAAGTCTTCCTTACTTGGTCTGAACTGCCTCATGGGAGAGTGTCCTTCATTTAAATATTTAAATATTAATGTTTCATTTTACAGGCGGAAAACTTCAATGTCATTTTAAGGATATGTAACTTAACTAAGGAATCAGTACCCATCACAGAAATGGGTATTGTTTTTATTTTTTACCCTAAGAGAAAGCATTTTAGAAAAATGCTACAGTGCTTCCATCTTGAGAAGTTTGACTTGTATCTTGTTTTCTTGTTGCAGAATAACAGCAGCAACAAAAACAACAGAAAGAGGCTGTCAGGGTGGTTTTCTCAAAAATGGTTTAGCTGACATTAGCCACAAATGAGCAGAGCGACACTAACTACTAATTGATTACAGTAATTACGCAGTCTTTGGCTAGTTTGTATTGGCAAACTATATATACTCCTCACATAAATGTGAACTTGCAGAATGCACGGAAAAGGTCACTCTCATTTGCATGATAGGCTTCATTAGAATATGCTAAGGACAAGACCTAGTGTTTTATGACTTCAGGTGATGAATAGCTACCATATTACTCTGCTTGCTGAAAGCATGTTTCAGTCACCTTAATTTACATGCTGTTTTTTAACACCAAGAAAAATCTGTGGGCTGGTAGGGAACTAGCAACAGATAACAGTTTCATTTTATTATGGTTGCATTGCAGATTCTGTTTCATTTTGGTCTTTGTTCTACAGAGGGAACAGACATTATTTTCAATACTTTCTTTTGAGGAGGAAATTCTTTCTGTGATGTGTGCATTTCTCTCAGCAATGGCTATTTTGACCCCAAACTACAGTTCTGTTGGCAAGGACAACAAAAAAATTTACCCCATAAATATAGATATTTTACAGTAAATTTTTCCTTTGAACATGGGGACTGACGTAGGAAGGCAATTCGCTAAATCTTTAAAACTGGACATTCCTTGTTTCACTATTTTTCCCAGCAAGAATGGGAAATGCAGTGTTTTACTTCCAGACTGACTTCAGTGTCGACATGTAATGAAAGAAAAATAATTCTAAAGTCTGAGACAAGAAATGTTTTTCTAGAAAAAAAAATAAAGTATGCATTCAGAGTGATGCAAATCTTGTATTAGATAGTAATTCTTTCATTCTAACTGCAGTTCTTCTTACAAATCCCATTGTAAAACAAGCAGTAAGATTTCTCCTCATATCATTATTTGTATGTTGTAACATACTGGAATATGGGCCTGATGTTTCTAGATATGTAGGTTTTTAAAAAATTTCTTGGATTAAAAAAGGTAGTTCTTTGAATAAAACTGGGTAGAAAATAAAAAAAAGTGGACAGTTTTATTATAAATTGCAGTTTTGTAATAAAATTGTACAATGAGCTTGCACAAGCTTTTTAAAATATCATTGCTGCCACTGAACAGGTCTGTAATTTATTTATTCAGGAATGTTAGAGGCATTTTTGATTTATTTGTTTTTAGAGAAGTTTTGTTAAGCAAGATAATGAGCAGAGCTGGTGTTAATCATTTACTATGCAACTCTGAAAAATGAAAATTTTGCATATCTTTAGCACTATTGGGGAAAATAAATTCACTCGTAATGCTAATGGTCTATTGGTATAATTTTTTAAAAATGTTATCTGTTACTCTGGAGAAATCCAATAGATTCATATGTTATGCTAAAAGCTAAACTAATCAATATATAATTTTGCATCCATATGTACGTATGTATTGAGTAATCAGAAGTATTTGTTAACTGTAAAGATGAAAAATTAATTTGGGGGTGGTCACTGCCATAGGTGCCTACATATTTGTTTATGAATAGCCCTTCAGGTGAACATATTCCTCGTGTATGCACATAATACAAATAATACAAAGTTTACTTTTTAGAACAGGCTTTCAAGAATACTAAATGAGTTTGATCCTGTTTCAGGTGGCCAGGGGTTTACAAATATGGCACAAGTTGTCATGGCCTTTGCTAAATAATATTTATTTTAAGGATTTACTCTAGCAGTCTAACTAGTATAGGATTTAGTGTAACTAATTTAGAGAATTTAAAGATTAGATGCCCTTTAACTTGTCTCTGTTTATACAGCTCAGAATTGCAATGTGTTCTGTCTGGCATACTGTCCTCTGATTTTTAGGATTAGTGTTTTCCATTTTTCAGTTTCCTGCTGAGCAACTACAGGTGGATAAAACTGACTTTGGGTACCAGATCACCTTTTTTTTTTTTTTTTNGTTTTTGGGAACTAACTTTTCTTCCCTGGGAACTAATGGAGTTAGTGACTTTGGCTTTTGGACCATGGTGAAACTGTTAGCTGTGTAAGGTGCTGGCAAGGTTGGTTTGGGACTTTGTTGTTTCAGAAAAGGTCTATATATTTTTTACCTGTTAAGCATTCACCACAGAAGTTAAGGATGGGGAAACAGCCATTTGTCAGGAACTTGACTTATAAATAAATTTAATAATCTATTAAAAACAAGGGAAGTGTGATCTGAGGAAGACAGGTGAATCTTAGTATGATTTTTTCCGCTTGTGGCCTCTGTTCTTCAGAAGTATTGTAAAGGATAGGAGCCTTTCTCTGCACTGTCAATAACCTAAGACATTTGTGAATGATGCATGAGCTTTGTCATTTGCCTGTCAAGGAGAGATGAACCTCCACTTTAAACAGGAGTAGTTTGACTTACTCGTGTACTGGTGGACCATGTACTGTTGGAGCAAGCAATTGAAATCTGAGGGGGGGGGTCATGCCCTTTTAGACCTTCTTCTGAAGGAACACGCTTAGTTTAACTAAGATTTTCTGATACCTGATCTAGTGAAAAAGAAAGGAGGGGAAAATGGTACCATTTTACTGAAACATTTTTTAGCATCTTTAGCAGAAACAAGCTTAGTGACTTCTGAAACATTCTGCCACTGTACGCATGAACCTCCATCATTGAGGTTGATAATGAATTTGACTGTTTCTTTACTATGGGCTAAATTCCAGGCTGTGTTGTTACTCTGTACTGCACTCCATTGCTTGTCCTTGTTGTTATGCTCTTTTATGCCAGAAAAAGAATGCAGTTTGACAGCTATCACTACAAGTGCCTGTGGACATCATATACAAGCCAAATGCTAGATGGTGATAAATATGTTATGATTAGACCTTGTTATCTAGATCATATGTACTGTAGTGAAACCTACACTTGTTTGCTCTCTTCTTGGGAGGAGGTAGGCTTGCATTAATTTAGAGATACATTGGAAACAAAAATGAAAAAAAAGTATTTTAAAATAATTTAAAAATTAATATTTTCAGTTTAATTTTTCTTGTTGCTGGAATGAAAAACATCATTTCTGAATGCTTTATGATACAATTTTTAGTGATGCATCTACAAAAAGGTAAGAAGAAATGCTATGTTTGTTCTTACCAAATTGATAAGAAAAAGCAGAATCCTTTGGCAACTGCAAATGTAAGAGCTACAGATGTACTTAGCAAAACATAAGAAGAATGCTGAAAAAGGGAATTCCATTTTAACCTGAAAAATACTCGAAATAATTTGCTTGTTCACTTCTGTCAATGACTGCCTGCTAGCCCTACTTTCCCTTTGTCATGGAGTGTATGAAAAGCAAGGGCAAAGATGTGTAGGTTATGTCGGTCCCTTCTCTGCTTATAGTTATGTCCCAGAAGAGGGAATAGTGAGGTGCTGATGTGTCCCATTTCTCAACATCTCCATCTGAGGGGATCCATGGAAAAGTTGATAACATGTATGAAAAAACAGTTGTTCTCGGGTGGCGTTCTTGGGCAGTAAGGTTGGCCCTCCTGCAGGCAGGTTTCTCCCCAGCACAGCTACTGGGGACATGGAAAATCCAGTTAGCTGAATCTTCAGTGTGTCATGGTGTACTGGTGTACCAGCTTCACCCTTAGGCACAGAAATAGTTGCATGTTCTGACCAATCCAGGGGTTACTTGTGCTGTAGCTAGCATGGTGTTCCTCTTTTCCAGACTGGTGGGATTTACTAGAAAATAGTAGGTTTGGCTGTGAATCCTTGTGTATGGACAGTTGTCACTCACACAACTTCATTTGTGTCATGCTGTGATAAAAGAGACTGTGAGTTTGAAGGCTTTTAGGATCCTTTCCAACTCGGCACATTCTGTGATTCTGTGATCAGTGACATTTTTGCTAACTCGTACCCAATCTTCCTCTGTAATCCCTGATTAGAGGCAGCAATATTGGGTAATTACTTTGACTGGCCTTAAAATAATTAAGTAAATGCACTCACAATTTTACAACATATACTAATTTTCATCAAGGCTGTTTAAACATGTCTTGAAAAGTAGGATGTGTTTTTAGTGTAAGTGATGGTAAATTCTGAATGAGTTGTCAGTACTGTTAAGATTTGTGAAATTCTCTAATAGGTATTCAAGAAGGTAACTTCAATACCAGGTAATATCTATGTTCTGAAATGTTATGAAAGGGTTTTTCATACTTCGTTTCTACTTGGCACTGCTCAGTTTTGATTTGTAAGTTGTGTATATCATTTTTTGCATTGGTTTTAATTTTGAATTATTGTAACACAGCTGTTGAAGGATTCATATTTGGAATGACTGTACTTTTGTGATTGAACTAAGATAAAGGCTTGCAGTTGGTAGGTCTGCACACCATCTTTCCCATTTCCCATCCTGAAAAAAATAAAAAAGAAGAAAAAATGCAGAAAAATAGAAAAAAATAGAAATCTGGTTATGTCTTCAGGCTTTCTATGCTGTAGTCCTAGTCAGAGTGCTTGGGATGTATTTTGTACTTGTATTTCCAAGTGGAATATCCTAGATGGATATACAGAGTCTAAAGCATAATGAGATCTAAATTAAGGAGATAACAGGATACTCTCAGCACCCCATTGAATCCAGAATCTCTCTTTGCGAAGTGAGAATTTCCTTCAGATGACATGTAAAAATGCGATTTCTAGGAGAGTGTTTGGCCAGGGATATTGTAATCGATGCTTATTTCTTCCACATCTGTTGTCTTTTAATGTCTCCTAGAGGAGCTTGCAGTATTGGATTCTTCCACTTTTCTAGCCTTGTGTAAGCAGACAGGGTCAGGTAATGAACACAAAGACTACTTGAGATCTAGTTATACAAAATCTCTCCTTGTGAACCTAAGTATGTTGACATTATCAGCAGACACATGTCCATTTGTATTGCAGGAATGTGCAGGTTCAAAGAGGCAGAAAAGTGCGATAAGAAAACCTGGCATGAACAACCAGATTCCACTGATGCATGAACACAAACACACCAGCTCACAGATACACAAATATTCTGAGGCTAAAATAAAATAGTTTCTTGGCAGTTCTTATTCACACTTAATTGGCTAATTGCCCAGCCTGATGCTGGCACTGGCAGTATTACAGAGGTAATATTTTTTTAAAGGGTGAGCAGTTCCTCAACGTCTCTGATATCCTTCAGACAGATATCTTGTTCTTTAACAGAAGGCGTAGAAGTTTAGCCATTTTTTAGGATCGACATTTATTTCTATTCAGTGCTAGGAAAAGTATGTACATTGAAAGCTTCTTTGCTTGGAAAGTAGAGAAGACAGAATATTAACGTTAAGCCAAATAATTTTATATGCCTATTCCTGTTTTTGTAGGATCCATTAGATGAGAAAAGAGGTCTGGGAACTTTCCAACATGAGTATCCTGTATTGTGGAGATTTAAATAGAAAGTGCAAGGTGTTTCCCTTGTCGTCATTAATGTTGGAATGCAGTAGCATGGCTAGCTGGTGATGGGTTAAGGGATCAGCTTATAGAAATTTATTGTTCAGAGGGCTGAATAGCTCAGGGGATTAGTAATTGGATACAAATCCCATCACCTCCAGACTGTCTGTTCACATGCAGCTCATCTTCATACTGACCACAACTTGTTACTGTCTGATAATTTTTTTTATAACTTCTCTTTTAAAAAGTTTGGCTCCTTTGTATTCCAATGAAAGTCACCATCAGAAATGACACTTAGGTTCGTTGTCACATTGGAAAAAAATCACAGTTGAAAGGGCATGGAAAATGAACTTTAAATAACAGCGACTAAAATTAAAATTGGTGGAAAATAGAGAGATATTAAGAATTACAGACCAGTGAACTGTAAGTGCTGGGTAAATTGAAGTTATATTTTAGAATACAAGTCTAAAACACAGTCATAATGCCAAGGCAAACCAGTGTTACAAAGGAAATGTATTTCCAAATATTTGTATGTGTATGCAGGCTACCTTCTTGTAAGACGGAGAGCAAATATAGCTAGTCTGGATATCTATGTATCCTTTAACAAATTCCTTTATAACAGGACAATAAATAACTAGCTAATTGTTTTAGAGCATTTTCTTTATGAACTAGAGTCTGATAAAAAAAAATCTTGAAACTTTTTAAAGTATTTAAGTGTGCCATATCACAAAGCATGCAATAGGCATACCACTGCTGACACACTTCTGCTAAAAAAAAAAAGGATTAAATCTCTCAGCTATTGTTACTTAATTACTGGCACCATTTATGAGATTGTTCTGTTGAAACCATTAATTGTTCCACTGAGCCAGTTTGTCCATTTCATAATGTCTTACCCTGCACTCGTCAAGCTGCATTTTTGATGTTTTATTTTTAAGGGTAGGAAATGAGTCCTACAAATTATACACTTGACAGATATGTGATCTAGTCAAAAGAAAGGAATTCCTTTTTCTTCTAAAACCAATTTTCTCCTATGTTGCTGGATTCTCCAAAGGATGTGATCTGTCTGTCACTGTGCTTCACAAGAAGTTCTCTTGAACTTGTCCAGAAGACAAGCGCTTTTGGAAATTGTAGTGGTAGAGAAATTTGCATTGTTTATATTTGGGATTGCTCATACATTTTAGGCCCTCATTATGCAAGGTTCTGTGTGTTCTTGAGGTCTCTTGAATACCTTCAGGACTGGGTGGTGCTCAGCTTTTAGCAGAATAGAAACCTTGGTTGCATCATTATTTTCTTCTGTCTCTTCAACTGCAGTTTAGGTAAAACTTAAAAAGCACTAATAGAGAAGGGTGTGCATAAGTAAATTCTCAGAAATGCAGTAGACATAACCCCTGCTCAGCAACACATTTTTAAGTTTCCATCTGTTGTAGGGGTCTTACGTGAAGCACAGTGTCTCTGCAGCACTGTTCCTTGCCAAGAGGAGCTAAATTGCACTGTAACATCGTAGAGATTTTCAACTCTTGCTAGGTCAGTGGTTTCAAAAATATTATTTCAAAAACTCCTTGAGAAATTTTAAAACATTTCAATAAAAGAAAAATAACTCCAGCAGTTTCTTTTTGGAGGATTCTGGGAGCTGGTAACTGCTGGAAATCATACTGTCTGTACAAAAAAGACAGTTGCTTTTTATTTTTAGGTGGAATTTTTAAATGAAACTAAATGAAGTTTAATGGCTTATAACGTTGCATGAATTTGTCAAAACTGATCAGTTGGATTGCTACACAATGAATACTGAAAATGTTCTGGTTTTTAGGCTTATAATAGCCTACAGCCATTCAAAAGTCAAAATGTTATTTGATGATTTCAGAATGTTAATGAAATTATTATTAATAGCACATATATTAATCTTAATGATATATGTAAATATGGGCAAATGTAAAGCTCTGTTGACACCAAAATAATTATTCTACTGCTGAAAGTAAACCTGGGGTTAAATTTCAGTGATCGAGCATAAAACAGTTTGCTCTAAATGCGTCAATAAAAGAATTTCTGATGAAGTTTAAAATTGTATACAGGCTCAGGAGATTTGGAGTGTTTGTTAGTACAAAAAAAAATTGAAAAGGAAAGGATGATTCTATTTGCTTTTAAACTAGCAGAAAATAGTAACAGACTGTTCTGATTAAGAAAAAAAAGATGTTAAAGGCTTTCCTTTGTTGCTATCTTGATTTCAGAAAGCATCATATCTAATAGATGTTTAAGTGTGTGGGGTTTTTTAGGTGAGAGGGAAGTAACATGTATCATTCTCCACTGTGAATTCATTTGGGTAATAATTTGATTTGACTGGCATGACTTTTGTTTCTGTGCTTTTTGCTCTTTTAAGTTAAAATGGTTTTTCTCTTGCAATATACATGTAATTATTTTTTTTTCCCCTTTTGGTGGTGTTAATCAAGCCTTAATATGGTTTTCATGCTTGCTTTCTTCTTTTGGAAGGCGACAGGGTTATGTTCAAGGAATGCAGAGATTTCTTGTATGTAGTTATATGCACGAAACAGCATGATACATTTTTTATTGCAATATCTATCTTTGAAAAGCTAAATGTTGGTAGCAGGATATGATCTCTCTGTATTGCAATGTGAAAAGAAAGAGAATGAACTTTCTTGTAAAGGAGAATTTCATGGCATTTTACCTGTTGAGGGCCCTGTAGAGCCAGAAGTATAGTGACTTGCCTAAGTGACAGGCAGTAGCAGCCATGGTGTCACTGTGTATTATCACCTCATGCTAGCTGGAAGCACTCCCTGAAGCCGATCTAGGTTGTATAGTCCTAGATGAGGTCTTCATGGGTGCTGACCATAAAAAGTTCATCAAAGTAATGAGGCGAGGCGAGAGCTTGGCGCTCATGGGCAGAGCTCAGCACCAAGGAGTGTGAACCGGCTCCAGCTGTGACAATAAAACAGCAGGTGGCTGCTGTCATTAGGGGTGGCAGATGAGGCAGGGGACTAACATTCAGCCCACAAAACTCTCATTTGTTAGCCATCGCCACTGTACCATGCAAAATAGCTTCCATCTCAGTCAATTTTACTTTGCAAAATATTACGCAGTCGCCATAAGAAAATTAGAGCCTTGGGTTTACAGGTTCCTTGGATCTTATAATCAGAAAACTCTGCTCTCAGGTTATGTGGAAAATTGGACTTTTTTCTCCCTTGAACAGTTTGAGGATCTTTACAGTAATTTTATAATAGGTTGTTTCCACCCCAGCATGTGTTTATCAGTTAATATTTTGGACTATTTTGTTTCTTACTTCTTTATAAAATCAATTCCATCCATCCGTTCAGCTATGTGTTGCACATAACATTGCCTCCTATTCAGTATTACAAAAGTTGCACACTGATCAGACTATTTCTGTCTCTATGTCTGTCCAGGTACAGACATTTTGTGTAATAAATAATGGTTTTTTGAGAGGAGTTCTGCTAATCTGAGAAATTGTAAAGAAACAGAACAGCCCTTTGATTTGTTGGGTTTTTTTGTTTGCTTATTTCTGTTAATACAAAATGCTAAAGCATTTTGTATGTATTTAATCTTTGCAGAATGTTTCTAAACTACCTAAAATTTGAGGCCTTTGTCAGCTGCAAACTGTCCTGGTGCAGCTCATCCCTGCAACAAGCCCTGTTGGTGTGAGGGGTAGAACAGTGGGGAGCTGTGTTGGGTCCAATGTGAGAGCCATTTTACTTGCATCCCGTTACAAAGCTAAGCAGAGAATGCCGGTGATTACATGCTCTGTTCCATAGCTCTAAGTGACCACCAGGAAATATGGAGAATTCAGGTGGTCATTTGGACTTGTGTCAGTTGTGAACATGTTAAATTCTAGTGCTCTAACAGGAATCCATTCATGAAAACCAAAATGTGATGCAATACTGAATAAAATGGAGTACCACAGTGTATTGGTACCTGTGTCACCTGTGCTGTCAGGTTCCCCTCCTACTGAAAGTGGACCCGTGGAATGCCATCATTTCACGCTGGCATTTGAGATGAGGCTATAGGGGGCTGTGGTTGCAATGACAGCATGGATTAGGAAGGAAAACCCCTTTAGCTTCATTTCAGGAAAATACTAAAAAAATAATATTTTTTTTAGACATGGTTTATGTCTCTTTATAGGTCCAGGCTGTCACTTTGTATAAAAAACTGAAGTTCTGTAATTTTTCCTGTTAGCAATATACATTCCTTTTATTACCTCTTTTTTAGTAGTTTGTCAATTCATCTTTCTTTTTTAGATAGCATGCCATAAGCTTTTGTTTGAAACTACACTGATTTCTCATTCACTTCTTTGTTCATAGGTACACCCAGCATGTGTATGTAGGTTTATCCAGGCCCTTTGAGATCAAAGATGTTTTTTTTCTCAATTCCATTGGGCACCTATGTAGTTCCTATATCTCTCATGTTTGATTTGTGGCCAGAAGTGCTCAGAGTTAATCTCAGATGCTGGCTGGAATTGGAGTAATCTTTGCCAGAGAACATATTCTGCTGCGTCACAGATATCATCTTTGACTGTACTGATTTGTCTGATCTATATACCTGTGGTTTTTCCAGTCTGATGACAGTCTTCATACCAAGTGCATGCAACATCCATACTGGACTGCAAGAATGTGGCCTGATTGTGTGTGTGTGTCTGTGTGTTAAACATCCATCTAAACTCAGTGGGCTTTTTTCTGTTGTCTTTATTGCTTCAATAACAGTTATATCTTGGGTGAGTACTCTTAATCCCTTTGGTCCTGGCTTTGGACTTCTGAAGTGACTCCTGCTGGACATCAGAGGTAAACCTGAGAAACACCAGACTTTGTGCTTGGCAGCTTTAGTGATTCCCCTGCTAAGTGATGAGATGGCTAAAGTGATGAGAGGTGTTAGCATTTGCTTATAGGATAAGTGGAGTAATACCACTGTTACACCCAGAATTCTTATTTGGATAGACTTCTGTGCTGCTCTTAATATCATCTGCATACTCTACGTTCAGTGCCATAATTTGAGAGAGTTTTGTAGATCTGTAATACTCGGATAGGGCATAACAGTCTGTCTGGTCTGCATATCATTATTTGCTCCGAGAGACTCTTACTTTCTTCAGTCAGCCTCCTTCTTCTGTGGTAGAAGGAAGTTGCAACACTCCACTTTTGGGAAGAGTTGGGCATGGCTGTAATGGGAATATATGGAGAGACTGAGATGCCAGTTGAAAATGAAAGCTCTGAGCTTTTACTTATGCTCAACTACTAATAAAGATGTCTTCTAACAATGAAAAATCAAACATTAATCAGACATGCTTGTCAAGTGTTAGGTTGGTCTGATGACATAGTGTTAGGTGGTCCTTAGTCCCTGAGGTAGCAATGACCAGGCCCAAGAGCCCTTGGACATGGAAAGCCGGAACCATCCTTGTGCTTTAAATGTGTTTATGGGGATACAAGTATCAGATGCATTTTTTGTGGACTGAAACCCATCTGACCCAAACGATAGCCTTTTTATTTCTTTGGCTGGAGCCAGTCAGTTCTGATTTGACCAGCCTGTTGTTGAAGGTTCATGCATGTGGATTGTACTACTGATGGTTACAGATTAGGTCGTGCTGTCATAGATTTACTATTTTTATGCAGCTACTTTGGCAAAAAGATATTCTGAAGTATTTTGCTTTCTACCTGAAGTCAAACAGTCTTTTGGAATGCCTGGATGTAAGGCAAAAAGGATGTGTTTTACAGCTGAGTTTAAGTCTCAGGAATAAACAAATCAACCAGCACTTGCTTTTCTATGTCAAGAAAAGACCTAGGGCAACATTCTCACTACTCTCACAGATCAAGCAGACTGCAGTGCCTTCTCTCCAGCCACCATCTATCACCAGCAGCATTTCAAATTGTGGGGAAATTGTCAATAAAAATTGTGTATGTCTTCTGATTGTGTATGACTTCTGAGCAGTTCAGTCATCAGATAGTGACCAATTTATTCATCTCATTCCTTTCTTGGTATCTCTCAACTTTGCAAAAGACCACAGGCACTGTAGCTGCAGAATTGACTGAGTTATGTATGTGGCACTGCTACTGCAGGCCCTATGTGTTTTCTAGTCCACAAATCAACTATCTTTAGATTTGTTTTGATTTCCTTTAAAGACAGGCAACAGTAGATTCTTTTGATGAGGAGAATTTCATTCTCAAGATAGCTCTTCTGTAGAAGCTCTGTGTAAACCTGGTAATTCAGTCTGCAGTGCGTTTTCTGAGCCATCAGGAAGCAGCTACATGAAAAGTGACTTTTCATTCAGGAATAGCAAAATATTAAATATATTTGTTTGGCTCTATCAATTCTACTTTTAAGTAGAAAGTCATTGGAACATCCTTATTTTGAGATAGTCTTACAATCTGTTTCTTGCACTTTCAAAAGGCACAGACTTTGCTCCTTGGGATCAGTAGGAAGCTCTTTACAAACTGTGTGCAGAAAGTCCAGTATTTCAAAACTCCTCTCAGGGCACCTAGAGATGTAGTTCACCTGACTCACCCAAAAGATTGAATCTACTTTGAAGAATTTCTCCCTTCAAATATTAGCCTGTTTATCCTGCTGTTGCTTTCCAGATGCTAGATAATGATATGTGGAACTGATGCCTACTGCATCATTCTCTATCTGAAGTCCTGAGCATGCTAGCAAATGGACTGGATCATGAGCAGGAAGACAAGCCAGTGTCTGATGAAAGTGGAAGGAATGGAAAAGGGAGGGACCAGAGTTATGAGACTGATATACAGATCATGAAAAAAGAAAAGACATAAGCCGTGTCTTGGTGGCAAGGTTGGTAAAGCACTACTCTGGATTGCAATGCTTACAGCTGCAAATGTTCATTTATGTTTGAAGCATTTCTGCAGCCTCATTTAGCATGGCAAGTGTGTTTTGTGGTGATGTCCTGGTTTTGGATGTTAGTGGTACCCTCTCTTAAATGCAAGGCACTCCCAACACTGAGTCTAGGGTAGCATTTCAGACTTAGGAAAAGAGGTTCTGCATTGTGGTAGACTTGAGAGGTTGATAGCAGTGCTAGAGAAAGCACATTGTGATTCTGTCTTTTTCCTTCTTTTTTTTTTTNTGTGCAGCTGTTAGATTACCAAACACCTGTTAGAGGTGACAGTTACAGATGCTCAATAACCAATGAAAATTAATAGAACATGTGATTCTTTTAGCTTAGAAGTGATTTGGTAAGATGTGTTTAGAAATCTAATTACATACTGCTGCTGTCTACCATTATCACTTAACATTCATTAACTTCTCTGAATATTGAAACAAACATTTCTTGTAGTGGCACTAATTTTCTCATATATTTGTAAGGTGATTTTCTGACAGAGGGAACACCTGACTTTAAAGTTTTTCCACTCTTTAACTGTTTTAAGTTTGCTCTTTAAGCAAACAAAGGCAGAGTGCCATTTGTTTACTTACACTTATCACTTGTTATTGTGTCTCCAAATATAAAAGTTCCCAGTTCCACTCTTAAGTTTCTACTCACTTTTGTGTTAATAACAGTTGTCACTGGCTGGACATGGCTTATTCCTGCAGCTGGCATTGAAGTGTACGTTTTGTATTTAAAATAAATAGACCACTACACAATACCTTCAAACCAAAAAAGTTCAGAATGGACCTTTAGCAAACTTACAGGAAGCCTTTTTGATTTCAGTTACAATATAAGTAACTTCAGGTGAGGCACATAGGTAAGTGAGTTCCCTCATGGGGGAGGAAATAATATAAATACTGCCAGTGAATTCTTTTTTGGTTTTTTTGCCACAGTTCTTGCACTAAGAGACTATAATTCTGTCCTGGATGGTTTATTTTATAACATAGACCTCTTAAAAGTGCAATGGTGAGGAGACTCAACAACTTCAGATGGCAAGATAACTTAAGTGGAATAATAACGGATGTTTTCTGTTTTACTTAGTTTGCTTTTTCTTTGTACCCATGTCTCTTCCGCTGGAGTATGTAAGAGGAGATAATTGTGCCTATTGCTATTACCTTATGGCCATGGGGCTAATAATTCTTTCCCATCTTGAGAATAGCAGATTGGTGGCAGAGAGCAACAAGAATATGTTGAGGGATGTCTCTCTCTTCTGGTTGATAGATGCAGGAATATGCAGGAACAACACAGTCGATTGATTGATTGATAGCGCACAACTCATCCATAATGATCTGTCTGATATAGCAGTAAATTATTCTTGAGATTGATGCAGGTCATTGAACAGCACATTGACAATCCTGTTGTCTGTCATCCTGTTCAAAGCAAGGCAGGAACAGTAGCTGCTGTGATACTCAAGTCTACCTTGGGTGCCAGCTGTGTACAGGTGTTCCAACAACACAAGTTGTTGTCTTCTCTCTTTGTTTTTTTTTCCATTGGGCAGCTTGGCTTCATTGCTAGCTTGTTACAAGTAACAGTAAAAAAGAGATGAGGTGTTTTTAGAAGAAAAAGTTGTAGTCATTACAGTGATGATTTCATAGTAACATAAAAACCACTTGAAAAAGTTGGGTTTTAAACTTCAGTAGCAAAACTTCTCCATGGAAAAGAATCTAATTAATAATTAAGAAACATTCCACATTGTTGCATGGAAAATTGTAAAAAAAAACCCCCAAACCAACCAACACTGTAAAAACCACCCAAACTTGAAGCAGAAAGGCTGATAGTTCTCAGAAATTCAAAAGTTATGTTGGTCTTTAAGTTCCATGAATTACCACGATATTTTCCCATGGTAATCTGGGTTCTTGTCTTGTTAGTGATGGCAAAGTTGTCTTCATTTACTTCTGTCAGTTTCTCTTTTCAAGAGGAAAGGTTTGAATTTTCCAGTTTGCCAAGTTACTCGCACTTGAAGGTGTGGATTGATGGATGTGTTTTCCTTCCCAGTTTAATTACCAGTGTTGGTGAGGGTGGAGCATAAAACAGCCATATCCTTCTTTGACACAGGGGGTCAGCAGGGAGTAGAAGGCAGCGTGTCACAGCACTCTGAGCATCACAGACGGCGTGATCACACACGACTTGTTAGCCTTTTGAAATATTAATTATTTCTTTTTAAACTTACGTAGAATAACCATTGCTTTTATTTAGAAGTAATAAGACCTGCTTCATTTGGCTAGTAAATGAGTCTGGAGAAAACACCATCTTCCCTATGCAAGGTTCTAGGACTTTTGACGTCCTGTCACAGAGGGCATGAAGTTTTTCAGATATTTGGATGTTTTCCACATTAGACTTCGCACTGCCAGATATTTACTTGAACCTGACATCTTGACACAAAGGGCATGAAGCCTTTCAGACTACTGGATATCTTCCACACCAGACTCTGCCCTGGCAGATACTTTCTTCTAAATTGAGTCCCTTGCGCGCAGTCATGCAAGAGAGTTATCAGAGCCCCAGTCTGGACCCTTCAGAATCGGCAAACATCCACAAATGATGGACTTGAAGAAATTCTCAGGAATTTAGATTTTTGATGCATGAAAAGAAAAGCTTACTTGTTCATAGAAAGCCATTGCTTTCTGGGCAGTTCTGCATTTTCCTCTGTGCTCTTGTTCCTGAAGTTAACCTGCTGAATACAAAATCCTGATGGAGACATGAGATTTGGGTAGCAACTTTTTATATAATTTGGAGAATTTAAAAACTATAAGTTTTTTAGTTCATGTAGACTGTTTAGATACTATTTGACTAAGTGCTGATTTGAATATGTGAAGTTCTACTTTTATGGGTAGAACATGCACAACTCAAGTGCATGCAAAACCCTCTAATTACATATACAAGTTTTATTGAGTGTTCTGAAATACATGTGGATCCTGGTATTCTTTGAGAAAATGCACTATTTCTTTCTCCTACTGGTTGCTATCCCTGTTGGCATGGCTCCATGTGAACCACACATTCAACTACAAACAATTAGGGTTTCCAGTGCTTTTCGAGACACAGTCAGAACAAGAATGCTTCCTTAAGATAGTAAGAACCATAGATTCCACATTGTTATTTACTTGCCTGAACATATCCCAGTCCCCCTTCTTGGCATGATTTTCTGGTTTCTTGCCTCGGGTGAAGATACAAGGACAGAAATTCAAGCACAGATCATGGAAAACAAAACCTGATGTGAACAGGATAATGTATTATTTCATTGTATTCTGTGATGGTGTGTAAAAGTTTGAGATCCTTTTACTTATTATTCCTCGATGCTGTCAGATCTCCCAGCTGATTCATCCAAAATGGTAAAATATTCTATCCTTTCCATGTGCCTGACACTTATGCTAAAACAAAGCACTAAATACAAATAATTTTAAAATAATAGCATTCTATTCTGCTTCTCTTGGATTTGTTATGGGTTTGTTTTTTATTTGTTTATTGATTATTTTTTTTTGAGGCTCTTAAACAGCTTTTTAAAACATCCTGTGTACTTGGGTCATGCAGTAGCTTACCTGTATTCTCAGAGTTAAATTTGTATATAAAGAGGTTTTGGACAGTTTAAAGGAGATGTAAAGGATATTGAGAATATGAATAAAGGCTAGATATTCATTGTTATTCTCCTGGACTTTTCTGCTGTCATTGGACATTCTTGTCTGTAAGATAAATTCTCCAAGAGCAGTTGCAGAGAGCAATGTATCCACTGAGAAGTGATTTAAAATTGCTCTTCAGCTGCTGGATACCTTGTTTGTAGAGTCCCACAAAAATAAATTCTCATGCTGGTCCTCCTCAGCAGTTATGTGCCGTTAGAAAATGACTGGCCTGTCACCATGGCTTCAAGTGACTTTCTGGTCGAGGTAAGATGTAGCACCTTCTTTGGATGTAGGCCAAGGCTGAGCACTTGGTAAACACACAGGAAATAACAGGTTTCATGACTTTGTGGCCCAGAATGCTTGTTTTGGTTTGTGTGTGTATGTGTGTGTTGTTTGGTTGGTTTTGGTTTTTTTTTTTTAGGGCTCTTCGCTAATCAGTGATGTACTCATTAAAAAGGAAAGAGCTATTATGGATTCCAAACATAATAAAACTTAGAATCTTTTCCCCTCTCAAAGCAAGATACTTCACAGACAACAGTTCTCTCCCCACAGAGAAAACAGAGAACAGACAATACATGACAGATTATTCATATTCCTTGGGTACTGTGATGATAAACATTGTACATGCTGAAGAATTTGTGTTGCACTAGAAAAAAAAGTGGAAGTAAAGATTGTCCAATATGTTTCTTTATTCCCAGAATTAGAAGTCCCTTTGTTTCTTTTGTACTTTAAAATGTGCTTTTATAACTGAAGACAAGTCTGTAGAGGCTCCTAAATCAGTTACAGACGTTCTGAGAGAGAGTCCAAGTACTGTTTGAAGATTGCCATGGAATATGAATGGTCACGTTCCTACAAAGCCACAAGTCATCTAAACTGAAACCAGAATATTCTGCAAACTTATTTTGGGAAAGGTGCTCATATATTTGTGATTTAAAGTAATTTTTATTTATAGTTTGTGTGCAAAAAATTGTCTATAGGGAATGAAGATGCTATTCTAAAGCTCTGTGTAATTTTTCAGCTTGTCTTTAATTTATCCTGTAGTTTGAACATAGAGCATATGACTGAGGATGTTGCTGGTTTGGAGCCAGAGTAGTTGAAAATCACTAAAAAAGTTAACGCGACATAATGCTACTGCCAGCAAAAGAAATCCTGCCTACTCACCTTGTTCCACTTTAAGAGGAGGCTTCCAGTAGTCTTCCTACCAAATGAAGGGACCTCCCCGTGGCCGTGGCTTGGATGTATAGGCTAGACATGTCTGCCTTTCAAGACTTGACCTGCAGGAGAGCAGCTGGGCTGTGACTTCTTGTCTGCATGTGGGTTGAGGATGAATTTGTCCAGATAAGGGTTTGTAAAACTGGTTCCAAGCCTCTAGTATTGCCTGGTTTGCATGTATCTGAAACAGTAGAGTATTGCAATTACAGGCTTTTTCTACTCTCTTTTGAAGTGTTTCTGAAACTAGTTAGCTTTTAGCATTTGAATGTTTATATTTCCACTAGAATTGAAAACAAGAAACGAGGAATTTGGTGAAGCCTGAATGGGTGCTTAGCAGTTGCTGATGGAGAGATTTCTTTTGATTTGAAAGTGTATCAGTGCAATATATCTAGAAAGCATTCACTCAGTGAGTCCTTATAGGTGCCAGTCAAACTTCCCTTAAGGTGAATTTAAAAGGCCAAGGCTAAGTCATTTCTATCACTTCAATTCTAGCAGTAGCTTAGGAATAACTTATTTACCTCAGCAGAGGTAAATAGCACAGATAAACCCATTATTTTTTGACTACTAAACCAGTAATTGCTTAGAAACCTAGAGTTACTGAATGTATGGAAAACGTTTTTGTGTTTGTTTTGTAAAGTCAGCAAACACTGCTACCACCTCCCTGAAAATCACCTGCAGGATTTAGTAAACAAAACCAAATACTTCCCACTTGTCTCTCTTTGTGGGTTGGTTGGTTGGTTGGTTGGTTGGTTGTTTTGTTTTAATGGGTGGTTCTCAAATTCAGCATCCAAACAATGTTATTTAGACTTTGCCCCCTGTTTTAATAATGGCTGTCTCTTGATAATTCTTTTTCATCTTTCTCAATTTCTTATGAAAATCGCAACTATGCTTTTATTTTTAAGGTCTCATTCTATAAGGTGGAGACCTGCCCCTGAACTATGCTGAGCACTCCAGACTTGCACTGAGGCATTCTCCCCTCCTCAAGTCTGAAGTCTTCAAGCCTTACATTAAAAGCTTAAAATGTTAGTAGATGCTGAGATGCGAACTGAGTCAGGGTTCATTTTATTTGTGCTGTGTAACAGCAGCAAAATGGTTGCTAGAACGTAGATACAACAGAGAGGAGGCAGAATGTGAGATTAATTGCTTCATGTTATTACCAAGGCCTTTGTCTTTGATTTTGCAGAAAGGTATGTCTATCTGTACCCCCTGCAGTTGCGTGCTATATGAAATGGTCAGCCTTTGTTTGGAAGCTTCAACTAAACAGGCTCAGAAACCAAAAAGCGCTTCCCTGCAAATATTGTGTAGCTGGTTGGGATCTTTGTATTCCATGTAAATAGCAAAGTGTCCCTTTACAACTCTGATTGCACATTGCCCTTTCACAGTAATATCATTGAGTTTATTTTTCTTTTCGAGAAGGGAGATAATGCAAGTTTGTAACAGGAAATGCAGGTATTACTAAATGAAAATATGCTTAGTACCTTTCACAGCTGCGTGGAAATACTATTTCTGTCAAAAAGCAAGGGCAGTACATTTTGTAGGCCTTATGCTTTTATTAGAACACATTTTTTTATTTTTTTATAATTATTTTCCCTAGGTACAGTAATTCTGATGACACTTGCATAGTAATGATGGTAATGGTGTAATAGATTATTCACAGTTGTAATGGTTATGATGCCGTAGTTATAAGTTGTGTAGGGAAAAGTATTTAAGATACTTTTTTAATGTATTTTTGTAAAAAATAAGGAAATTTATATCATTTAAATAAGACAGTATTATATTCTTAGACCTTAAGGGATGCACAAGAGGGATTCTCTGTAATAATGTGCAAGTGCCCAAAGAAGATCAGACGCAGAAAAGCTACATTAACATAATTGTAAAGGAAAAGTACTGTGTCTTTGCTTTTGTGGCTCTTATACCCCATAGTGCTGGTGTTTTACAGTCCTTCCATTGTCCATTACTGCAAACACGTCCAGATGAATTCAGCGTTTAATGTTAAAAATCTTATAACATGCCAGTTTGATTTGTAGCCCTTCATATCATGGAATGCTAATTAAAATCATATTTTTGCATATGTCATGCCTTTCATGTACATATGCAAATAGACTCTATTGCCTTTCAGCTATTAGTAATTAACTTTATGAAGGACAGCTGTAATACATAATTAACAAAAATGTTTGCAAGCCCTTTTCACACTGAAAGTTGCTGCAGTAAAATTTTTGCTTATCGAGAGAACCATTTTAGTTTGAAGCTTCAGTCTGATATCTAAATTGTTTGAAGCAGTCACATGACATAATTAAATTGATGTTATGGTCTTATCAGCAGAAGAATAGTACTTGATAGGCTTCTATCTGTTTCATTACGTATGTCACCAAAATTAAAGTAAATTATCTGTGTTTGGTTTGGTAGAAACATGATGCCAGGTAGTATGTATTTTGTTGCTGCTGTTGGTGCTTTGAAGAATGTCTTGCCAGTTTGAACAATATTCCTGCTCATAGTGTATTCATGAACATGTGCTTCATGTTTTTCATCCTTTTTTTTCACAAGGCTATAAAATAACTAAGGCTATTAATTTGTTTCTATGTGTATCTCTTTAAATAATTAATACAATGAAGTTTGACCAGGCATAAGCAGTGATTAAAGCATCTTATCTTGCTGTTTTTTCATGTTTCTCATTAGAAACAATGGAACTACTTGTATGAAGAAAGGTTGCAGGATGGGCCCATTAGGCTTAAATAAATTCAAAGGTGTAACTAAAACTGGATTAGCTTGTAACGTGAGACAATGTTATTTAGGTAAAATAGACAATATTATCAGTGTAATGTGTGAGATGTTCTAATTTGCAAAGGCAACCAGAATCAGGTTTTCCATTCTTTGACCAGTGATGTATGGTTGGACTTGTAAGAGACAAAGCCAAGGGACTGCAAAATGATGGAAGCCTGTTGTTACAGAATGGACTCCCCAGTTTAAGTCACACCCTAGCAGAGGAGGGGTTTTTTCAAGTCTGCCCTTAATGAAATATGTTCAAGTGCATGCTCAAAGCAGAAAAATACTGGATAAAAAAAAAAAAAGATTAATAAAATGATCTTTCTCTTTTGCTGTTTGTTTGACAGGGTGGCATTTGTGATGAAGAAGCATTTGAATACTCATTTACTGGGCAAACACGGAGTTGGCACACCTAAAGAAAGGTAAACTACTTTAAAATTCTTTTTCATTGTATCTTATACAGTATGTGGAGACCTCTTCTAGAATATTTAGCTTACCCGCAATGAAGTCATCTGGATTTTCACCTCAGCTCCAAGAGAGATCCAACATGCTTAAGTGCTCTGATGTCATGGTGCTTATGACATGTCTGTAGAAAGAAATTCCATATAAAAGATGTAGGATTTGCACCTTTGGGGGCTTTTTTTGACAGGTGGTATTATTTTCTCAAAACTTCCATAGTTGTAAGTGTTACTCTCAGTACAAAATCAAATATTTGGGGTTTTTTTTTCTTTTTTGTTCTTTTCTTGCTGACCTTGATATTCATAGGTTTATAAAATGACTGTCTAAGAGGTCAAAGCCACAGAGGAATCCAAAACAAAATTCCCTCAAGTGTTCTTGGGAAGGAAGAGAGATTTGGCATTTTGACTATTTTTTAAATGAATTAATTTATTTTTTCAATCTGTACACAAGTACTTATTCTCCAACTTTGTTTGCAAGCAGGTTATTTTTTATGTGGTTTAAAATATAAATGTGTTTTACAAACTCAATGGCACTGTGTTTGCAGATAAACAGATTTTGCTTCAGATTTATTTGGCACATAGTGGCTTAGCTATTGCTATTTCTTTGAACCTTTGGGGCAACTAGAAAATTGTTTTGGATGGCCAAAAGATGGCATATTCTCTTTCAGCTTGGGTAGATGGAGGTGTTCTTTGCTGGATACTTGATACTGTTTCAAGTATTACTGCCATGTAACTCATTCTTCTGGGGCAGGCTTTCATAAATAATGAGTATTTTCTGGTTTTGATATGAAAAAAGAGGAAAATAAATGATAGAGGAGCTGTAGGAGAACACAGCAAAGCTGTTTCTGGGCCATGTTCATTTCTTGTTAAAGAGAATGGAAATGGTGGTTGATTAGACCCTTTCCTCACAAGTTTGTCACACTTAAATCATCGAGGGACTTAAGAGTTGGGTTTTATATTAACACCCCATATACATCTTAAGCACTGATGTAGGTGGTGCTTTCCTTTTTAAGGAGGTTTCCTCTACAAAGGGCTTAACCAGAATTTCCCTAACATGATTATTTAAGAGTTTTGAGATATTCTATTTAATCTAAAATACAGAATGATGCATTGAAAAAACAATTACAGTTTAATCAAAGGAGATATCGTAATAAAGTTTATGTTAGTTATCTCTTGTCATAGCACAACAATTACAAAAAGTGTTTTGCTCTGGTGGCTTATTTTATAACTGGAAGCATTCATACCAATATATTCTTTTTCAAGGGGGTACTTACTGTACAGTCATCATAAATACAATGTAGAGATAACTTGCATTGCTCTAGTGAATAATAATAAAGGATACATACAATAGATTTCCAAATATAGTATCTTAGCCTGAGAGGCATATTTTTAGCGATGATCATCTTGAAATGAATTCCTAAACGAGCAGGATGCTATAAACTAAATCAGTTGTTGCTGGCTTTTCTTTGCGCGTTTTGTTCCAAAAGCCTCCCGGCTGTGGCCGTTTTCCCCATTTCTTCCCTTATTCCTTCAAGGCTTTCTGGCTGGCTGGCCAGCATGGCACGAGGAGGAGGAGGAGGAGGACGAGGAGGGTGGTGGGTTCACAGGCCCCGGCTGCCCAAGGAGCAGAGGAGCCCTGCTGAGGCCTGCAGCCTCCCTGCCCCGCCTGCTGGCACTGCTGGGGAGGCTTTGCCCCCAGGCCAGCATAGGCAAGTGGAATTGGAGTGACTTCGTGCTTCTTCTTTTGCAATTTCTACATCCATCTTTTGAGTATTTCTTTTCCACAATACCTCTTTAGGTGGCACTTCAGCTTAATGTAGAGCAGCATCAAACAGTAGTGGCAGAGCTACAACAACAATATAAATTTCTAGTAGCAGTCCCTCACTGGGGAAGGGAGATGTTTAAGCCATGAGACCTACTGCAGTAAATACCAAACCACCGTTGCTTTCCTTTCCACCTTTCCTCTCCTATTACGAGAAAGTTTGATGCCTTTTAATGGCTTTAGGAACCAAAGAAATCCTTCTTCAGTGTGTTAAAGCATCACTTTGGGCATAAACATATTATAAATTAAGTTACATAGTTTTCTTACCTATGTAAAACATTAATGCCTTGATCATAATTTTGCAAGCTTGCTATTTTTTAATTTCTCTAGGACAATATAATCAGTTTATTATTTATGTTTTGAATTTGATTCTACCCTCTGATACATTGCATATTATAGCAAATACTAATAGAAGCTAGCTAAATAGGCTGTGACAATTAAATTAATAATGCATTTTATTTGCAAGTGTTTAGTCTTCATGGTTTGACTGATATATGCAAAGATGGTAATTTATTAAAAGTAAATTCATGTAATTGTACTACAGAATTTGATGGACCAAAAAAAGTTGTCAGCATGACTATCATCAAAAACAGAAAATTGAAAAGAAGTTCAAAAGGGTGCTTGAAAAAAATAGTTATAACCCATACACCCCTGAGAAATTGAGGCACTTTTAACAAACTTCTTAGAATGGAATTGCTGGTGGTAAGCATTGAGATAGTTCTGAAAGGGAGAGAAAAAATACATTTACAATTTAGTAAGCAGTACTTAACTTGTGCACCTTGCTCTCTCTAGCTTTCCATCACTATTGGGGTTTTTTGTGCACAAAAGGGAGGAGTTACGGAGGCTGCAGAAATGTTTGCATGGGCAGATACAGAAAACAAATATAATTCATAATGAGATTGCTACTAAAACATCTTTTGTTTAGGTTATTTTCTTTTTTTTAAAGACAAAATTGATTTAAGGGAAAAATACTGTGCAGTTGAAAATCACATAAGTTTTTAAAAAAGACTTGTAGTAACATGTCTGCACATTTCAGACACAAAACCCCCTACTGCCTAGTCCATTATGATCATTACCGCTTAATAGCTAACTCAAAAGTGGAATGTTTTAACAGAAAGAATTCCTCTAAGGTATATTTTCCTGTTATTGGAACTGTGATACTGATTTATTGTCAACTTGAATGTGCTTCAAAACTGGCATGTTATCTGCTAAGTCCAAGGCCAGTACATATTTGGTACTTCAGTGTCAGTAATCTTCATGGGACCTATAACTATATCTTATTGGCAGGATAAATCTTTGGCTACACCTTTATTGTGTCTAGGAGACATTGTGGTTGAGGACAAGGTGAATGCATCAGTAATGTTAATGGTGCCAAGTTCTAATTTCTGTTACATCATTACTTAGGAGTAAATTGTGTCAGAACACAGAACAAACAGATGTTTCACTATTAAGATATACACATACACACACATGAAAATATGAGCAAGAAAATAAAAATAAATTCACTAAGTCATTTATCAGTGAGATTGAATTCTGTCACTGCTATTGCTTCTGGATTTAGAAATTTTTTATATGAAAAATACACATAAATATTCTTTAAAGATTTTTTAGAGACACCATTATTACTGTACATTCTACAGTATATGATGCTTTCTTAACTAGAGTTCTATCTGATACATCTGTTTAAACAATTTTTTTACCTAAGAAAAGGCCATAGAAAAGCCTTTATAGTTGCTTAATTACCTCATCTTCCTTATGAATTTTAAATGATGAGTTGCTTTTGAAATAACTTTGCACATGAGTAATCCCATTGAATCAAATAGAATCATTCAAATATATAAAGTTACTGGTAGCACAAATAGTTGCTGAATTGGCATATCTGTTATAAAACAATTCCTGTAAAGGTCATTAAAAATATATTCGATTTTGCAAGGTCGTGGTATTTTTCATGTGCTTTAAGAATGGGATCAGTGTTAAAGTGCTGGTAACATCATATGAAGATCATATGATTTTCAAATGATCTTCATTGATTGAAGAAAGTGTGCAGTGATTTCATCTTGAGAACAAGAGCTATAGGTAAATACCTACTACTGTGGAATAGCAATCTAAATATGTTTGAGATGCTTTGTCAAATAATGTTGGAATATAACATACTTCTAAATTTTGTGTATTTTTTATGCAACTGCTTTGAAGTGAAAAGAGGAAATTGCTAGGTGCCAGTTGTTTAGCCTGCTTGCATAAGCCCATCTGAATTTTTGAATATTAAATTCTGCCAATATATAAATATCATAAAATATACAAGACTTAGGTATGTCAGTGGGAAGGGATTGTTGAGGTCTGAAAGAAAAGTAGCCAGGAAAAATGAATTCGGGGTTTATGTTCTGTATATTATTAAGGAAACTTTCTTGTTATCAACTGCTGTGTTGATCCCATATCTCCATTTTGAATGTAAAACTAGAAGTGTATCAAGTCCATCAGTGCAACCCTCTTTTATTTAATTGAACTGTTAATTGTTCTTTTGAAGCATTTTTCTTTCTTTGGGTAGAGAAATCTGTGATAGTAACTGTTTGATATGCCTGTTTTGGGTTATGCTACCCTGAACCTGCAAGGTAAAAAAGATCCAGTTTGATGTTGCAGCAAATTTTGGGTAAACAAATGGCAAAAGTCACAAAGTCACACATGTGCCATATGTACATACTAAAGTAAGATGTTCCAATCATATGTCCCAGCATTTTGCTTCCACTGTATAAGTCAACCATGCAGGCCAAGAGTGTAAGGG
The DNA here is from genome assembly GCA_013397115.1 of Edolisoma coerulescens. Classification (NCBI taxonomy): domain Eukaryota; kingdom Metazoa; phylum Chordata; class Aves; order Passeriformes; family Campephagidae; genus Edolisoma; species Edolisoma coerulescens. The sequence continues at coordinate 88,987 of VWZW01007132.1, forward strand.
TTAGTATGCAATCATTTTGTAATAACTTGCTCATGTTCTGAAGGAATGAGTTCTGTACATGGCTGTCTCACAGAAGGGTTTCCAGTTAGAGGCACTGGTAGTATATATGGATCCACTGGACAAGAGGCCGCCTGTAATACCAGAGGGTGATGTGCTGAGTCTTGCCTTCAAGCTTCATCATCACCTTTTACTGCTTCTTGCAAGCGAGTTCGAGCTTTTTGACTGAAACCTAACACTACTAGGTTAACGGGATAGGAATGAAAAACTGTACTTAATTGATTATTTCCTGCATTTTGCTTAATAAGGGTCTTGGAGAGTTACATAATCATTCTTTGGAAAAGCCCTAAGGAAAGAAATGTAGCTTTTTCTTGAAATATTTACTATTTGGAAGTTTGTGATGAGAGGATGTGTGTGGAAAGGACTCAATTTTAGCAGTGTTTGGGAGCTGAAATTTTGCCCAAGATGCATGCTCAGCTTTCAGTGTTTTGGAGGCTTACCTGAACTTTGCAAGCAGTATTTCTCTGGTGTTCAGCTTTTGTCTGGTGCTGTACTGTGTCAGAGTGTGAGACAGCTTCCATAGGTACAGGCTCCATTATCACTTGCTGCCTGAGTGCTCTTCTCTGGCTGACCAAGGAACATAAGGAAGCCATTGGGGTTACCTGTGATTCCTTAGGTACTGGAAGTAGAAGATGTGCTGAAAATCCAGTTTTCTTCATGGCTTGTTGTCTGTACCTGCATCATATGCATTTGCTTTCTACAAAGAAATGAAGACTAGGTAGACATTTATGCTTTTGAAGACTGCTATCACAAAGACAAGTGATCACTTCAGCATCCTCTCAGAAAGAAAAATAACAAGTGAAGGACTGTAGAAGAATGAATTATTTGTTCTTCCTATCAAATCCTGGCAATATTAGAATTTAGTTCAGAAGGATGGGCAATCTGAAGTAAGTTTATTTTAATTGCTATTAAAATGGTATGTGAGATGTTTTGGAAATTTATGTAGTCAGCAAGTATTCCTGTTGTGAAGGCTTAACTGCTATGGATAGAAGATAGAGGGAGTACCTAACGGGATTCATGCTGCCCACAGTGAGCACCTTTGGCTACTTTTAAGCATCATAACAAGATATAAATGATGATCTCACATTCGTAAACAATCAAGTACTGTCTAGAGCATAGGTTATTAGTTGCATTAGCAAGTGTATGCTAACATTGTCTGTGAATCTGTGGAAGACAGTGTGGGTAGTTGCTGCAAGCGCCCAGCTTTATTTCACAATGGTTTTTTTCCAAACAAACAGTTCCTTGTTGCATGCCATCAGCCAAAAAGTAGTAAGCTGCAGACTGATCCCTCCTCTGCTGCAGACAGCTGAAAGTAAGTTGTTCCAGTTGTGTGTCCCAGCTTGCTGCTTCCACTGTGTAAGGCAACCGTGCAGGCCAAGAGGGTAAGGATCAGGATGGCAATATATCTCTAGATCCCTTTTTACCCGTGTGGGACTGGTAGCAAGGGACCTGTCCAGACAATTATGCAGTGTATGTTACACTACTTTGAGGGTTGTACTTGGTGACGTTTATGGATGTGAAATGTTCCATGTCTTGGGTGGTATCATGACTTTTAACTTTGATCATTCTATATAATACAACACAAATATTTATTGAGAACACTGTAAAGGAAATGGAAACATAATCTCTTGACCATGCTGCAATGAAATATTTTCTATACATTCTGAAGAATCAAGAGGAGTATTTTGTAAACTTTGGAAGTGAAGACAGAAATTCTGTGGCAAATGCTGTTTATGACTGATGGTAGAAGCTTACTTTTTAGCCACACACTTCATAATTCTTGCATCAAGTTATAATGCCATCAGGACTACTTTTCTGCAGCCAAAGCAGTTGCATAATCATTAAGTGCGGATGTTTGTTTGTCCAGGTTTACTTAAGTTTCAGCACCTCAAGGTGGAAAGAAAATGTTGGAGAAACATGTTCTGGAGTTGAATAGTACCACGAACACAATTCTGAAATCACCTCCCCAGTGCTATGATGTTTAAAAAAAAAGTTGACTGAGACTTAAGTAGTAGAAATGTGGAGGTCTTGTTGTATTGTAAAGACAATCTTCTGCAAAATGAGCCTGCATGGTGTGCTCTACACTGATCTCTGGTGGCTAGAATCATAGGACAGCCCAGCTTAGAAGGGGACTCCAAAGATCATCTGGTCCAACCTTTCCTGGGAAGGGGAACCTAGAGGAGATCACCTAGCGCTCTGTCCAATCACATATTGAAAATTCCCAGTGATGAGAGTTCTGCCACATCGCTGAGGAGGTTGCTCCAGTAAATGATTGTTCTTACTATAATTTTTTTTTCTGTTAAGATGGAACTTTTCCCAGTGTAACTTGTACTTTTTGCCCCTTGTGTTCTCTGTGTGCTTCCTTGTGAAGAGAGAGCCTCTGTCCTCTTGCAGCAGCTGTTTAACTCCTGGAATACCATGATGAAGTCCCCGCGTTCTCCAAGATGGTGGACAGAAAGCTAGCTGTTCTAGCTTGGGTTTTTGTTTTATATGGAAACTTTTACTGCTGTCTATTGATAGTGTATTTTGTGAGAAAAGATTAACAGTAGCATAGTGCATCTTAAAACACCTTTTGATCCTGGAAGTTAATTTGAATGGCACTGTTCTGTGTATAGGCTTGTAATTAAAAAATACGTTGTCTTTATATTACAGTATTAAATTACTTTAATAAACAGTAGTAATTATGAGGCTTCATAAATCAGTTTCATACAGATCGTTCCACCTTCTCTTGCTGTCATAGAATCATAGGATGGCCTGAGTTGGAGGGCACCTTAAAGACCATCTAGTTCCACCCCTCTGCCATGAGAAGGGGCACCTTCCACAATATCAGGTTGCTCAAAGCCCCATCCAACCCCTCTTTGAACTCTTCCAGGGATGGGGCACCCACAGCTTCTCCAGGCAACCTGTTCCAGGGCCTCACCACCTTCTGAGTAAAGAATTTCCTCCTACCTTCTAATATAAATCTCCTCTTTCAGTTTAAAACTGTTCCCCCTTGTCCTAGCACTAACTGCCTGTGCAAAAAGTCACTGTCTGCCTCTTTTATAAGCTCCCTTTAAGAATTTGAAGGACACAAAGGACACAATGAGGTCAACCCAAAGCCATCTTTTCTTCAGGTTGAACAACCCAACCCCAAGTCTCTCAATCTACTTTCATGGGAAAGGTGCTTTAGCCCTCTGATCATCTTCATGGCCCTTTGTGTCATTCCAAGTTGAAATAAGAGGTGATATTCTCTGATGCCTGATGAAGAGTTGGTCCTTTTAAAAAAATACCATGGATTCATAGAATAGTTTAGAACTAGTTGGAAAAGAACTCTGAAATTTTTTTAAGTTCAGCTGTTAACTCAGCACTGCTGTGTTCACCACTAAGTGTCACATCTACACATTTTTTAAACACCTCCAGGAATGGTGAGTCTACCACTTCCCTGGGCAGCCTGTTCCAATGCTTGGCAGCCCTTCCT
>VWZW01007132.1:97500-132500 GCA_013397115.1 Edolisoma coerulescens
CTTGCTCCCACTTATCATATTTGAACTGCTTGTGTCTGTACACCTGTAGCTCCCTGACAGTACCCTTCAGAAAATGAATTTTTGGTTTTTTACCATTTGTATAAGACATGGCTCACTGTAGACAAATGAGAGATAATTTCTAGGATTTCAGTTCCACGGCCTTATTTTTGTTGACCACCATCACTCTGTGTAATGCTGTACATTGAAAATGCTCCAACCTGAGTCAAGATAGAGGTACCAAAAACCCAGTCCTCCTGCTGGCTTTCTGAAAATTTCCATGCAAGTTCTTCATCAAGACACCATCCTTGTCTGAGAGGAGTATGGAGATGCCATATGGCTGTAAGTGGCCACATCAAACCTCATGCAGGAAATGGGTACTGCTTGTGAGTAAAGCAATATAGTTGCCCAGTTTCTGACACATTAAGCTAGTTTCCTTCTAGCTGCTAATTGAAAAAGGTAAAGAGTTCTACTGATTGTGAAGTCAGTGTTACCCATTTATAACTACGTGTGATTTCATCACTCATGGACGAACTCACTCACATATGGGTTGCTCCTACAATATTTTGTTTCTACAACATGTGAATTCTGTATTCCCTTAATTTTAAGCACCCTGCAAGTGGGCAGATGTTAATACTAAGAAATGCAATGCTGAAGCAGTTTCTTAGACCACTGAAATTTCATCTTGTTTGCTCAGTTGTTGACATTTTTACTTGTGAGTTTTCTGAGTATTTATGATACAGCCGAAAGACAGCATGAGGGCAGAAAGCGTAGACATACTAGCACAAATAGATAAGTTTATTAATTATTTTACTTTATGGTATATTCATAGCAAGTGCATTTGTACAGAGTTAGCTAAATACTGATTTATGCCTATCTAAGTAAAAGAAAAGCATTAAAATACTTGCTATCATCTTGAATCTCTAAAATGTCTGATAGTTCGTATTTCATAAAGTCATACATCTGAGAAGTTGGCTTTTGCAAAACAAGCTCTCTGATTATCTGATATCCTCCGGAAGGTTAGGAGAGTTGTTTCCTATATTACTTAGGAAAAAATTTCTTTTTACAATTGAAAATGTCAGCATCAATTTAAAGTAACACTAAGCATGTGCTTGCTTTCTGAATATTATCCTCCTCCACCTCCCCTCCAACCACCCTGCTGAGGATCTGAGTGTGACAGTTTGATTAGATCATCAATCCTTACTGTTAACAGCACTTTTCCTGAACACCTGGGTTGCTAGGTCACATCTGAGTTTAGCTACCGTTGTTTTAGTGACCTAACGTGCATTCACCATAGCAATTTACATTTAGTCCTCAAATTAAAAGTTACCTTAGAACAACAGCTTGCCTTAAAATGACCTTTGTTCTCCTGTGAAAGTTATGCTATATGATGTGATAAAAACGATAAATGATGAAACAGATTTTTGTATTTGAGACATGGTTACTTACTTTGATAGAGCTCTCAAATAAGTCTGTCTAACTGCTGTCTCAAAAGCAAAGCTCAGTTCGGAATACTTCTCCTACTTAATTGTCCATCAGTGTAGAAGAATTCTGTGTAGATTTATATTCCCCTATTTTGATTAAATGGTGCTATTCTGTACTAAGTTAGGTAATCACATTTGTCATATCCTTAAAATATTTTTATTGTTTTTCTTCCCCAAAAATCTACTTTTGACTTGTCAGTACAGTTTGATTCTTGTTTTCCCATTTTTAGGGAAAATATCAGCAGAGGTGAATACCTAGAAACAATTTCAATGCAAATTGTTGAGCAGCAGACAGCAACATAAGCATCCTATAAGACGTAGTCCTTTCCTGAATCTACACTAATCCTTTGTTTTTCCTCTGAACTTTCCTTTGCTGTGATGAGGAATATAGGATATTCATAACGTTATCAGAGCAAAATTCATGAAGCATTTAATTAAAAATGAATTTAGACCTTTTTTTTCTGTTTTTGAGTGAACAAATAAAATTTGAAATAAGCACAAAAGGGACAGTGTTACACAACAAGAGAATTCACTTTTAGCAGTATATGTGAAGTAACAATAGTAGTTAAGGGAAGTGTTTTGCTTTGTGCTTTCTCTCATGTCAGTTGAATATGCTTTCATATATATTCTTAAATCAAATGTAAAGCTTCCTGTAATCTGTGTTACAGTCGTGTCATTGTTGCACATCTATGAAATTAGATACCAAATGATTATTTCCATAAAATTGGTCAGGTGTGAAAGAGGGATCTGGAGGTCAAGTGTAGAATTTAAAAATAAAAGTATTTCTTTAAATTGAAGCTTTATAATACAGGGGTGTTTCTCCCCCTCCTCTAGGAAATACAGTTTGGAATTAAAATGCATTACATAAAACACATATACATTTTGGGGCCTGATTTGGTGTCTAATTAAATCAGTAGAAAGTATTATTTGGATTGGGATCATTAATGAAGCATAATTTTGCTTGTTAAGCAAAACTCTAATTAGACACTATATTTTAAATATTATTTTGTATATATGCTACTGTTCAAGAACGTGTTTGCTGTGTCCTCTGAAATATGTGAAGTGCCTACTTCTGTTAATCCATATTCAAAACATATGTCGTAGTGGCTTCTGAGAATTCGTAATAAGAATAAAATTAAAAACATGGATAAATCTGTGCAAGACTAAAAATTCTGCAGCACGCAGTGTACATTATTTCAAATGCTAATTCATGGTAAAATTAATGTTGAAAAAGTATAAAGGACCTGGTGTACATAGTCAGAATGTAGAAAATGCTGCTCAACCTTCTATCAGAGTGATATAATATAGGGTGAATAGGATGTTTAAAGGAAAAGCTACCATGAAAGAGGTGACATAAGAGAGTAACTCTTTCGAACAGCACTTCTTTATCAGTGATATTATGCAAATAGAAAATACTAGGCCTTGATGAAAGCATACTTGTTAAAGTCCTTGAATTTTTTTGAAAGAAGGAAAATTTGTAGGATATGAGTAATGTGATATTAATTTATAAGTGTGTTTATGTATTTTTATAGTTATGAAATGTATTATGTATTATTTATGACCATATGAATCTATATGAATCTGTGCAATCAGAAATTTTTGAAAATTGAAACTTTTGGGGACAGCTTTTGCGTGCCGCATAGTTGTTCACTAAATGTTTTTGTTTTTTTTTTATTTGAGGAAGTTTATTTACCACTGGGTTTTTTTTTTTAGTTTGATGTAATTTTTACTTCATTGCTTGTTGTTTTCTAGATCAGAGTAAAAATTGCTGAAGTTTGAAATTTGCCCATAATAATCATCACTGACTCTTGATGGTCACCCTTTGTGTGTGTTGCTTTGGATTACCAGATTATCAGTATATTCCCCATTGTTTATGGAGACTTTGTAGGTGAAGATTATTCTTTGGTTTGCAACTTTTCTCTTACATATGATTAGGTTGGTATGAATTCTGTTCCTGTTGGAACAAATCAGGTGTTTACCTTAATGCCAAAGAGTGCAACTTTTTATTTTCGTGCACTCTGTAAAGATTGGTAAGTGTGCTGTTGGGTAAATAAAAAAAGTATAGTAGTTACTTACTGAGTAAGAGAACATTCACATTAGGTAGAAAAACAGGACAGATCCAAAGACTAACTCCTGGTATACCATTTACTATTCAGTAAAAGCGTGCACTTCTGACAGACTAACTTGGGGAGAGACAAGCAAGCACAAATTTAGTCTTTGTTGTACTGCATCTTTACTGAAAACATGTATTTATTCATAGCAATGTGTCTAATGCAAGTTACCTATCTGTAACAGCCAAGTGAAGACAAGGCGTTGGTGGTTTCCATGAAGGTTAAGCGAGGTACAGTCAGCAATTGTATCTCTTCCCATTGTTGGCATTGCCTGAATTCAAGGAAGTGAAAACTGCATTTTCTTCGTTGCTGTTTTCAATAAGATTGCAGGAAATATCTTACTTGTGCTAGTTATATCAGATAAAAGCACACCTTTTTGGCTGTGTGGACAGAGAAATCCACTTGTGTGGAGAACAGAATGCATTTAGAACACAGAATGTTGTCCAACGTAGTTGCAAACTAGTCTAAAGCTAGAATGTTTTCAGTGTTCTTCTGTTTTGTAAAGAAGTAGTCCCTCCCCTGGCCAGACTTCCCTGCTCTTCAGGTTTCCCCTGTGGAAGAAGGGCTGTTCAGGGAGTACATGCAGCAAAGGAGTGTGGGTTCCTCTGCAGTTGTGTTTTCATCACCAGTGGCAGCCATCTGAGTGGCCTGGGCCGTTATACCTTTTTTGTGTTTAATTTTCTTTCCACTTATGAAGTGAGTGTAGTAACACTTACTTCACAGGCACTGATGAGAGCTTGTGATGCATTGCAAATAGAACTATGATGATTTTTTTTTTTCATTGGAATGATGTGATAAAACTGTTGTGGCTGCCACACTTTGAAAGAAAGAGATTTGATGTGCTTTTGAAATGCTAATCTGAAGGACAGGAATGCTGGGGTAGAGAAAGTGAAGACCTTTCTCCAAATAGGACTTCTGATCAAGCTGGAGACAGAAGCTCTTGTGGATGTAACACGAGTGTTAAGATCTGGAGAGAGTCACCAAACAATTGCTAGGGAAGGGAATTCCTTGTAAACAGTGCAGAGGCTTCCTTTTTTCCTTAATTTCTCTGTACCTGAGCTGAAAACAGAGCTGTATATGGAATCAATCCAGTAGACTCTTAGTTTTATTTTCAGGTTAGGTTCAGTTTCACTGACAGCAGCTCTTTTGGTTTGTGTTCCACATAATTTCAGAGAATGATCCTGACTCAATTCTGCTTTCTGTGAAGGCTTTTTGTGAAGACTCGGCCTTGACAGAGTTCAGCCCAAGGACTCATATACAGTATGGGCTGGCTATCAAAGGTTTTATTTTCCATTTGGGCTTGACTTAATTCTCTAGTTTAGCTGTTGAGAAGTGTAAATCAGATGTCTAATGCAAATGTTTTTTTTTTTTATTTCATTGGGGTTGGCTCTGGTTTTAATTAGTATTGTTTTCTATGGTGAATTTTACACAGGCAGTTTTAAGAAATGCTGTAACCTCGATGGTGTACATCTCTATTGCTTTGTTAGCGTGCATAAGCAGGCTGCTCTAGGCAGACACAGAAAGGGGAATCCAGTGGACTGAGAAAGGACTAAAGTTCGTATTGATGTGGGTCAGAGGAGAATGTTGTATGTCCCAAGAGCTTGGGATTTAAAAGAAGAGTATGAGGCATTGTTCATTAGGGGCAAAGCCGTGCAAATGCCTCATTTTTTTTCTTTCTTGTTCCTGCAATATTCTGACCTTCTATGAAGGAAGTTTTAAAGGAGCATGATGAGCCTTTAACAGTAATAAAGATACTTCATTTTATGATAGAGTCCTTTCAGGATGAATTTCAGTATAGTAACAAATCAGTATATTTAAAGCATATAAAAGTTATACTAGATTTGCATTTTTGATCACAATATAACTTGCATACTGAAAAAGTTCATTCTTATAGACAGGAAATTTAGAATGTACTTTGTATTTTTTACTTTTAAGTCAGATATTAAATGCCTTTGCTTGATGATATGCCTCTCTGTGTTTATCTACATCTTGTCTACCAGTTAGTGTTTAGTCACCAAAAGGAATTTGTCACTTTTTGTGCAAACTTATGTTTCCAAATTACACGTGTGGAAAGATGGGTGATGATTTTTAACCTCTTAAGATCCCCTTTTCCTTTCTAAATCTCTTCTTTACCAGGTCTAGCATGTTGGTCTGTCAGTCTCTATAGGAGTTGTCAGGGTTATCTGTCAGCATCAAAGTCAGAGGAAGATATTCAGAAATACAAAAACGTTATTCTTTAAGTCTGTAGGTTTACTAGAAGGGTTTTAAAAGAAGCACAAAATAGACAGCAGAGGGGGCCAGGCTCTCTACATCACCAACCCAGTTGCTGTCAATTTATTAGCGTGACTTTGTTTTGTGGACAGAGGTTCTCTGGTCAGTCCATTTAGTTATTATAGTGTTATTCTGTTCCTGTACTTGCTGGGAAAAGCAATGGAAATTCAGGGGACTTTTTTGAGTAGCTTTTGTGATTTGGCTTTCTCATACACTTAAAGAAAAAAAAAAGAAAACCCACAAAAACCATAATCATTAATTTTTTTATGACTGCTTTTTTTCCGGTAGCATTAGTGGGACCATGTCTTGAGAATGGAAAGAAACCCCTGAAAATATGAGGACCTGATAATGCTGAATCACCAAAGTGTTCTCTTTATAGCTAGAAATCCCAATCCATTGCCTCATCAACTGCTATTCTTGCAAAATAACAAATTACATATAAATTCAAAAAATTATATAATTTTATTGGATAGCATTGGACAGGAAAAGGTGCACGTCTTTTTTCAGATACTGTGTTAGTTACAGAGATAACATTTACCAAAAAATACATGTAAAATACTTTGATTTTCTGGGGTTTTTTTCTGCAGGCATGCACCTGCTAGTAATGTGTCATGAATGATGATCTCTTTCTGCGCCTTGGTGTCCCATTTAGTATACAGTTCTTAGCTGTTCTACATTTGTTGGGTCAGTATTTACTACTACTGCCTTTGTAGACCACTATCTTATTTTCCTGAGAAAGCGTAGTGAGGAACATTCCTTTCAGCTGAAAACTGGTATATTTCTTAGCCCCAAATTGTCGCTTGACTTGGTTATATAAGATTTGGAAGGACACTAGCCTTGCATCAAGTGTTGTGACACAGGCAAACCAGTCCAGTTCCAAAAACCAAACCATACAAACTAACAAACCCCTTTCCCTAAAAAAAATATTGAGTTGTACCTGGGTTTACAGGAATGGGCTCACTGTAACTACATCTTCAGCAAATGACAGAAACTTCAGGATATAATTCTGTTTTTTACTTTATATGCCTTCTTGTGGTTGACTTTATTCTTGCTTTTTTAAAATGAAAATAGATCAAATGCAGCAAAATGACACATGCTGCTTTTTTTAAGGTGATGTAAAAGGTCATTTACATCCTCATTCAGGAGACAGACATTCTTCAGCTAGAAACTGAATTCTGTAGTTTGAAGTTAGTAGAAGGAAATGATAGTGCATACATTTTTCATTAAATGTATCTACTGTATCTTACAACTATTTTAAAAAACAGGTATGGCATCAGCATAGCTATAATGATATACTGCAACTGTCCCTGGATTAATGCAGTGAAGATATGACCTCTTAGAAACTGCCTGCTATGCACACTTGATGTAGTTGCCCTGTTTTCATCAGTGTGATTTTAAAAAGCATAGAAATAGGGACTACACTTCTGATGAGGCATATACATTACCAAAAAAAAAAGGGAGGGAGATGGGCAATGAAGGTCTAATTAATTTACTTAAAAGGATCAGCGTTGGGAATGGTTGTTGTGGCTTTTGGTAGAGTCAAAACAGAACATCAGTCTTCCAGGTACACCACTGTCTCTCCTCAGGGACAGGGAAGATAAGAACTGTTAGAGAGGTCTCTTCCACTTTATACTGTGTTTCAGATTATTCCAGATTATAGAACCTTAATGTGATCTAGTTCTTGTTCAACTAATATACTGTTATTGTTCTATTTTGAAAGGTTGCTTTAACTTTTTTTAAAAAAAAGTTACAAAAATATAAGTTGTTTTCTACTATAAACCTACCGGCAGAGTTCAGGTCATCATGCAAATGTAGGACAATGGCAGAATCGTTGTGACATGTGTACAGAGCAGTTTGATAAGGTCTCTCAACTTGTACAATGGAGGGTTGCTTTCTTCCCTGCGTTAACACTGAAACATTAAACAGAATGGACGCTGAATTTTGGTGCTTTGCTGGTAAACAAGTTGAATCTACACTACAGTGATGTATTGCCATGTCCTTGTGTCTGTGAATGGACTTCTCACAGATTCAGCGGTAGGATTCTATATATAACCTGCTGCATGTAGGGAGGTTGTGAACAGTTTTACAAATATTCTTCTTTGGGATACTGCTAGTGGAAAAAAAAACAATAAAAATGCGATTCACATCAGCTGCTGAAAATCTCTGATGCATTTTCTCTAACACAGACAGCAACTTCTGAAAATATTTATGAGTCTGCTTTCTGATGAATGCTTGATATCATCCCTTAGGATATGATCTCTTTGTTGGATTAAAGGGACTAGTCCTTGCATTAAATGATGTTGGGGTTTTTTCATCCTAATACTCTTTACATGTATCTCTTTTAGATGGTGCTGTCTATTATTGTGCTCAGCCTCCTTAAGTTTATCTTCCCCATGAAACAGCTATTAGTTCACCAAACAAATTTTGAGATGATTTTCCTCCAACAGTGTGCAGGTTCTGAAAAATCCATTCATATCAAAACCAGATTCCCTTTGCTCCCTATGTGTGCGTGTATCTGGTATTTTTTATGTTGACCTGAAGATCTGTTTTACTACTGGACCTGTGCAACTGCTTAGGGGCTTGTATTCCCACTGTGCTGTTTACTCCCATGTTGTCTGATCCATCAGCAATCTAATTCACAGATAGTATCATAATTCATGATGTAATAGATCTTCCACATTGTTTTGTAGGGGAAACTTATTAAAGATAAGAACCTCCTGAGGCAGTTGCCCTTTCAGCAGTTTAAGCTTTTTATTCTTGTTTTCCATCTTAAATGTGTACTGATTATGCTTTGACACCTCTCCTGCTACACATTCATTTTTCTATGGTCTTTCTGACAGACTGACATGAAACTGGTTGCTTTTATATTTTGCCATTGCTTTCAAAGCATCTGTTCTGGGCCGTAAGTTTTCTTTCCTTTGGAGGTAAACTTCATTTACTGTTTGTTTCGTCAAACATTTTTGCACAGAAAATTTACTACAAAAATTGGCTGATTACAAACTGTACAACTTCAGTGCTTAGAATTCAGTCTGCCATGACCACTTGTCCCAGATATTCTAGTTCTGTTATTTTGTAGATCTGTTGCCGATTATTTAATTATCAAGATTTTATTCTGAAGATAGACAGAATTAGAATGTAGTTTAAAGGCAAATTCAAATTATTAATCATTCTGCCTTCTTCTAAACATACTTTTTTTGACATAGGAGAATTAAAAAAATTTCCTAGGTATCAAATATTTCTGCAGAAAGTTATTTAATATTTTGATTGTTTCTCTCTTTCGTTGGTCTCTTAAGTTGATCAGAAGCTTTAAATGTAGACTTTGATGATAGCTTTTTGCTAATCATGAATAAAATATTTCTAGAAGTCAATTACTTTTTAAAGCCAGAGCAAACACAAAGTACTTTAAATACAGAGTGTTTTTCAGAATAACTGATTATGTTACATAACCTAAGTAGAAGTTGAGATTTTTTAGGAAAATAAGTATAGAATAAGGAATGAGTTTCGATGAAGAGTCTTGGCATGTCAAGTTCAACTTAGGTATTGTAGACCGGCATCTGAGTAAACAGAAGTTTGGGCATAGTAAATAAGCAGAAAAATTGCTAAGGAACATGTTCCATTCCTGGTGCCTCAGGTTAAGGATTATAGGTGACACTTGTGATGAACTGAACTTTGCAAAAAGGTTTGTAATAATTGGTTCAACTGTTTCCTAATATGAACATCTATCATAGCCTTTTAAAATGTGGTCATGGAAGAAAATGCTAGTGATCTTCTAGTCCCTTCTCCTAATCATAATTTATATCCAAACATAAGTGTTGTTTCCAAACACATTGCTACAATCAAAATATTCTTTGATAGATGCTTATGTAACTTATTTCTGAAAGTATCTTTCAAGGGGGCAGTTCTGCAGCTCCCATGGTGCTTATTCCATCACGTAACTGCACATGCTGAAATATGCTTTGTAAAGTTTAGGAAACTCCCATTTATTGAGAACACATAGTTTTAAACAGGGATTTGAAGTTTTTCAGAGGAAAGGTAGTTATCCCAGTGACTTCCTGTCAGAATGACTTTGCTATAAATTCAAGAATTTATTGAAGTTGCATACCTCAATATATATTAGTTTCTATATTCATAATAGCAATTTGTTTGAAGAATAATATCGCTGGCTTCAGAGATTCTGGACAATATATTCCTGCCTCCATTTACCTTCTCTATGTATAGTTTAGGGTTATTGTGAAGGCAATGGTAATCAGATATCTCTCCTTTGTGTAGTCCTGTCCCCTGGGTCCTTTGTTCCCATTGCTTCTCTGAGAACTGCTTAGCTAGAGCCACAGAGCTGACTGGCTGCATCAGGGATGGGAGGTCAGTCTGTTCTGCACTGACTCTCACATCAGGAGAAATTGGATGTAGTCAGAGGAATGAATCATTGAGCCAAGCTGTGCTGTCGTCTCCCATCCTGTCCCTGGCTGAGCTCTCCCTACTGAATCTCCCTGTGGTGCACTAGCAGCATAACACCACAATTCCCACCAGAATTGTATTCTAGAACTGTGCTCCTTCACCTTCTGCATTCCTCCTAGAAATTTCACACAAGGAGATGCAAGGAAGATATACTGTTGAAAGAAGCTGAGGGGTAGAAATAATATTTTGCTACATGAAGCTATGGAGTAAATCTGTGTAAAAGAACAGCTGTGTGGGCCCCATTATCCTTGCTTGCCCTATTGTGCTGTGAGGGGATTAGAGGAGGAGAAGGAAGCTTTTCTGGGGAACCAACCAAAATCTGTAGCTCAGGTATGACCAAACTTATGTGACCAAGAGACACAAGGTCTATGGTACATTTCTCAGTAGGCCCAAATTGCAGGATTGCAACATTTACAGGAGTTGCATTTGGGAGATCCCCAAAGTTCTGACCGTGCAATGATGAGATGCTGGTGTGAAGCTCACTTGCAGGGTGAATCAGTGAAGTCAGCCTTCATAATCATTGGCTTTGCTCCATCCAGTCTGCATTAGCTGCAGCTCCCTGTGCCATCTCACACCGGACCAAGTTCCAGGATGGGAGCTGTGCTCAAACAGTCTGTGTGGTGTATGGGGCTGAGGAGCAACCAGCTGGCATTGACTGTGGTAGCTGGTCAGAAAGGCTGTAGAAGTTGTTAAGCAAGAGAGGTACAGATGCAGAGAAGAGTTGATTTGGTATGCATCCTCTCTTGCACCCTCATTCTGCCACAACTGTCCTTGAGCAAAATGAATGAACATTGTATTGTATCATACAGTGTTGTCTTGCAATCAGTTGCACTATTTCTTTCTATTGAGAGCATCAGTTCAGTTGAGAGGGGCACTCTGTTTCTCTATGGCTGTACGTAGTTGATCCTGCATTTTCCTTTGGCACCTCCAAGATAAGTTCAGTCTCTAACAGCTGATTGGACATGAAGTGTGTGTGGGGGAGCTGTCCTTGTGTGACTTCATATTTTAGTACAGAAGAATAATGGGATAGATACTGGAACAATAGTAGTAAGGGTAAAGAGCCATGAACAATAAACAAAGGAAGTAATATTAGAAAACATTTTTTTTAAGATTTTCGTGCCAGTAGTGTTTTATGTAATGTAAACTTTTAAGAACTAATTTAGTGCTATACCTCACAAAATTTGGTTTATATTGCTCCGTGTGAAAGTTGTTGATTGCATTAAAAAGTAATTGTAGGGACAGTAAAGAGAAGTGCTAAGCCATTGATTTTAAGGAATGTGGCAACTAAGTGCTTCTAGAATCTGCAGTACAAGTTAAATCTAACATATTTACTAGGGATGTAGGAGGAAGATTGAATGCTACATTAATTACATTCACAGATGGTCATGAAATTAGGATATTCAACAAATACAGAGAAGGTTATAATACAGAAGGACAGAAAGAGGTTGGAAATATGAGCAAGAGATAAAATTAGGTGCTCTAGAAATATGTAAATGAAAACATCTGAAACTGTGCAAAATATGAATATTCAATGGTAGAAAAGTGTTGAAAAGGAGATGTTAAAAAAGGTAAACATGACAATGGAAACTGATTAGGAATGTAGTTTAAACAAGACAAGTATACAGGAGAGAAGGATTAAGGTTGTGTGGGCAGCCATTGCGCGAATGCCCTGAGGGCATAATTGTCTTTCCTTTGACCTTGCAGTACCAAGGCTGCTTTTTGCATTGAGTTGGCCCTTAGGAAGGAACTTCGGGATTTTATACCAGGTGAATCATCTCAGCTCATTTCCGTATTTGAAGGATGGATCTAGAGCTGGTGGTATTTAATTTGTTATAGCTATAGTGGTTTGCGTTGACTCAGCTGAGCCTTGTCCATTTGTTTTCAGGATCTAAGATAGCAGATTGTTCCCTGTGACTAGAAATATGTGTAGAAAAGAGGTACAGACTGTGGGACTGACTTTATCCAGTAAAAAGGTTGAACAGGAGAAGGTGTCTTGTAAAGCCAGATAAACTATTTGAAGAAATAGGCTTTCATCATGATGCAAGCACCACCAGAGTGGAGCTGAATGGGTGGGTATTTTTACAACCTACGTGGCTTCCAAGAGTTTTAAACCAGAATGGTTCTTTTTACCCCTGGAAAGTATGGCAAAAGCTTGGCAGATCCTCAGGACTAAACAATCCAATACAGAAGATACTGGTAAGCAGTACAGGGCACCCTGAACTTTGAGAAAAGAGGAAAGAACAATTCATGTGAAGCAGTTGTGCTTACCTTTTAGCTAAATTAGTGTTTCATTCTTGGGCTTAAGGGATTTGTGTAGTCTGTATCCTCAAATGAGAAGCTATCTGTTTGAAGTGTATTTATGGGTTCTAAATTAAAATTACATTTTACCACTTAATGTAAAATGTGGTGGTTTTACCTTGCTTTACCTGGGGGCAGGACTCAGGAGTGTTTTCTTCATCTCGTCATTTTGTATCTAGTTCTGTGAGATCATGTTTGAATTCTTCCAAAAAAAGAAGAATGGTTGCTGTTTTATTATTTGATTATAAAATCAAACTTAGGCATGAATAAAAGTTCAGAGCTGGAGAATAACTCTTCTAGTCAAAAAGAGGCCTTGTTGGTGGACAGATGGCAAATATGGATCATAGCAGCCTATGGAGACTGCCAATTCATTGATCAGGTGCCCAATAACATGAGCGCAGCTACTTTTTTAATGGCAGAACATAACTATTACTCCTAATGCAAGTTAAAAAGCACTGCACTGGTGTACCATCCCATTCCAGAGCTGAGGCTGGCAGTAGCCTCTTGAGGCTTGTCATTGAGAGGCAGGGAAGCTGGTGAATTTCCTCTCATCTGTCTGATATTGACACATTGCCAAAAAAAAAAAAAAGCCATGGAAACATCTCCCTGGAAAAGCATTAGCAGTTTCTTTGTGTTTGTTTGGTTTTCGTTTGTTTGTTTTGTTGTTGTTGTTGGAAGGGGGGGATAGGCAGGGGTTTTTTTCAACTCTACCAGAAAATCATTAATGATTGCAGGGATCCTGGTTTTATGATTACATGGATATCCTATTCATGACTTTGCAATCACTTTGGTCTCTTCCATGTCTGACTGAATTTTCAGTGCCTTAAAGGATATTTCTAAGTGGGCTGGAAATTGACTGAGATGCTCAGCAATTCTCTTGACAAATTTCTTGAAGTATTTAACTACTGGTGTATTGGCAAAGCAATTACATGGCTGTGAACTGAAACAGTCTTCATGTTACATGCTGACGTGTTTAGATCTCCAACAGCACACATAGTTTCACCTGTTTTCTTCATCAGTGCATTCAGTTCTGCAGTAAAAGATACATAAAATGGATGTGTGGGATTGACAGTTCTTCCAGGTAGCAAATGTCTTCTGCTGCAGCTGGGACAGGAAAAATTCCTGCAGTGGAAGACAAAGTAACTCATCATCTCAGGAGGCACAGAGCACTGTTTACTGTCTTTAGTTTGTATGTTTTTTACAGCCATAGAATTTAAGATGAATGAATTTGTATAGCACTAATACTCCATGTTTCCTTAGCTTAGTATCTTAGCCTTCACATAACTTCCTTAACCAGTTTTACTGATGTCCTTTTTGAGATGTTGAAAACTAAAATACTTCTATACTTAAATACAGGCTCACTGTATTACCAGGTTTTGGTCTCTTGAATTTACATATCATATGAGTTTGTCATAAAATATACACATTCTGGAAAACATGTCTTACTTCCTGATGCCAGTCTTACATCTTTTTAGGCATTGTTGGTTCTAAATGCATTTTAGCTGCTTTGCAAAGGTATGAGTCTATTAGAAGTAATGGGTGGATGGAGTGGGAGGAGGGCAGAAATTGCATTATTTCATTTATTAATGTTATTTAGTGGGAATCTGGGCTAACAAGAACACAGTTTGTTTTACTGAAATGGTGCATAAAGATGTAGCCGTATAATTTACTAAAATTACCACCTGGTCATATCAGTTAGTAGTCATTTAACTTTCCCTCATCAGTCACTGTCTGCAGTAGCAGAACCCATGGGGAGACTGTGGCAGCTGCTGCTCTTGTAGGAAGCTTTAAGAACCAGTTTATAGGACTTGCTGGATATGTTCGTTTTGGCCTGGGTGGTGCTGCCCCTAGAAGTTTCCAGAAGCTGCTTCAGGGAAGGACTTGCAGCTCATGACACTTCAGTAAGCAGATACAGAGTAACTTGTTCAGAGGGAATTTTTTTTCTGATCTCCAATTCAAAGCTGGTATATACTTGATTCACCACTTTATTTCAATTATTCTTCCAAACTCTTTTGGCCAGTTTGTCAGTGATTTAGCTCCACCATAATTAGCACAAGTTTAAAACTGGAACCTGGGGGTTTTTTCCCATTATTTTCAGTAAAGGTGTTTATGTTAGCCACTAAATGTTTAAATCTTTTCTGTGAACCCATCATATATTATTTTTTTGGTTGTTTTCTTTAATTAAAAGAGTAGACCATACTGACATTTCTGAAACTTGTTTGCTGTTACATTTTCACCTGAAGAGGCAGACTCTGCAGTGTTTCTCCAAGTTGTATGAGTGAGAAACATTTCCATTGCACCCTAATGATTTTAGATCTCCAAGGTTGTGTAAATCTATGTACAACTGAGAAAGGCATGCGCTAAGAAGATGGTGAAGTCTTCTGAAGAATACTGTGTTGCCACTTTCTATTAATCTTTTCCAGCTATGTATCCTTCAAGAAGAGTTGAATGTCTGTCATTGAGTAAAGCAATCAGTCCTATTCCAATAGTTAAGACATGTGATAAGACATATCATGTCTCTTACAGGCAGCATCAGAGACAGCAATATTTATGTCTTTAGTTAGACTGAGCTTAAAACACAAAATTGCATACGGATTATGCATACTTGAGTGAAAAATGGCCACTTTATTAGGTGTTAGCAGTGTATATGTGATCAGTCTTTGTAATTTTCATATGAAGTAATTTGAGACTATTATGAATGGATGCTGTGCTAGGACTGGGCTTTTTGATGTAGGATTCAAGTTCAAATTCTTACCAGAATGACAGCCTACCTTCAGGAAGAAGAACTAATGGACTGAGCAGCTCTCACCTGTTCACTCCTACCAAAATGCTTGTGGTCTGGAAACTCCCTAAACCTCAAAAAGCAACTAGGCTCACAACATCTGTAGGATTAGAGTTTGCCTCTCCTCTTGTGTTGCTCAGGCTGAGGGGACAACCAGCTTCTGTGAAGCACCTCCTCACTTGTGACGGTGTTTTAAACCTAGTGGTTGCTCTAGCAGTATGTTTCTGCCACCACTGGGAGATGCTTGACCTTTCCCCCTCCCCCATTATTTTTGTTCATTAAATGGAGCCATAAGTACCCTTTTCCAGGAACGTGTTGGAAATTTTTAAGAATTTGAGTGATTCCTGCATGTGAAAACACTATGAAATCATACTAGTGGCAGCTTTCTTTGACCACAGTGCTTGTTAGCAGAGTATTAACCTGTTTGGACAGGCTCTCTGGGACAAATTCCTATTGTATTGCTTCTGAGCTCTCAGTTCGTGTTGATACAGTTGCATACAATTAACATAAATTTCCTATTAAGCCGTGTCCATGTTAAGGTAAAATTCAAAGAAATCTACAAATGTGGTTTGTTACAAGATATTAAAATATTATCTTAGATTTCAGAAATTATTTTGTGCTCAAGAAATTAGCTTCCTCCAGAGCTGTTTTTTATAGGTTTTTCCCTGCCATATTCCTGTACTGCCAGGCACTCTTAAGCATTGTGCTGCAATATTATTATTGCTGGAGTTTCTCATGATCAGAGCCTGGTGTTATAATCATGACTTATTTGCTGGATGTAAATGGATAGTAGCTGAAACCAAATTTCTTTTCACCTGTATAATCAAAAAATATTATTTGGATTCCTAGAGGTGAAAAGAGGCAAGCTGAAACTTCATCTTTGAAGAGAAAATTTCAGAGGCACTTTGTCACTGTCATGTCGTGGTGCAGACATCTGCCAGACTCTATTACAAATCCAACTTTCTTATTCGATGAGTTACTCAATTTGCAAATTGAGACCTCTCTGCTTTGTTAAAAATTATCACTGCTCATCCGAAAACCCTAAGTGTTTAAAAGTATAAGATGACAGCTTGAACGCTTAGGGATGTGGACTCTCCTTATAAGGACAAATTACCTTTCTGGATGTCACATTTAAATGTTTGGCTGCCTATCATCTACAGGGAATTTAGCATGATAAATCTTTTTAGATCTCTGAGAGCTGAAGAATTGTAAGTGAAGTACACGAAAGGTGTTTGAGGTTCAGTTTTTTTTGTGTGCATCTTTTACAGAGTAGGCTTCAAACGTCTCTGATTGCAACTAGAAGATACTGCTTGAGGTCATCTCCTTTATTCAAAGATTTGAAGCTGTTGTCTTCCTTCTTCATCTAAATAAAGATTTTTTTTGTGTTTGCTAAATATATGTATTAGGCTGTTTTCTAGCATGAACCAGGGTGGATGAACCTAAAGATTGAAAGGTTAATTTTTCAGTTGTGTGACAAGCATACAAAGGTATAATTGTGGGGTGGATCTGGCCCATCATTTCAGTATGCCATTTTCTAATTTCATTGTCAATCCCAGTAATATTTGCTATTCTTAGGGGAATGAAGATAGATGTGGCTTTTTATTATTTACATTAAAAATGGGTGTTGATATCAGTTCTCCTGTGGCAACAAAAAATATGTTTTCTCATTCTCATTTCTTGGATTTCTGTGTATTTTGGCCTTGCTGTTCTTGCATTTTTGTTGAGATAAATAATAAATTTTAGTAGTATTGATGTAATTCTTGGGGAGTATATCCCATTAGCTAGGTGCCATTCATCTGTGGGCATTTTGATTCCATCCAGTTTATTATGCACATTTTATTTAGGAAGTAGGTTACTCTCTGAAGTAAACAGCTTTGCTCTCCTGACATATACCACCAAAAATTCTATAACCCGTTGAGGGATATAAAAGTCACATCTTCAGTTTTGCTTACTGCCATCCTTTTTAGTCTAGCTTCAAAACTGAATATTTTTTCAAGGCTAATTACTGTCTTCGGCTCTGGGCCAGCTGTGGTTTCTTCCTTCATGGCTTGAATAAAGAAGTAAAGGAAGCTGCTTTCACAGGCCTGAAATATCCTTGGGTTTGGCTGTTACAGAAAAGAAGGGCACAATAGGTTGCTTCTTTCTTTGCAGATCTCAGAGGTGCAACAGCTTTATCCTTTCAGTACCAGGGACGCTTCTTAGCCTTCTACCAAAATAATTTGGCTAGAGATTGAGAAAGGAGTGAGAATGAGGTGGTTGATGGTGGTTGGTTTTTTTTTAACCTCTGGGCTGTTACAGCCAGTATCTACTGGCCATAACACAGTGAGGTATTTCAGAGTTAACTGGAAAATCAAGTTATTCTGGATCACTGAATTTGCATATGAAGTCTTTCATGCCAAGCAAAAATCTTTAGCAGGCTTGGAGAGGGACTGGCTTGCTCCTCCTATAGCAAGGTGTTGCTGAGACTGTTGTGCTGAGTGAGGCCCTGTTGTGATGTGTGACAGGTTATGAGGCAAGCACTGTTGGGTACTGATGTACCCACCACAGCTGCTCCATACCCTGTCCACACGGACACCAAGCCGTTGGGACTTTCAGAAGCACTCCTGTGTGTGGTCCTGTGCCCAGCCTGGGAACCAGCATCTCAGGTGGCATCAGCCCAGGCCTTTGCCTAAGGTCCTGAGATGAAGGGGGTTCCCCTTCTGAAGTCCTGGCACTTCTCTGGTTTTCTTAGAGGACCCCTTGCAGGTTCTGGAAATTGTCGGTGCTACAAAGTGGAGCATATAAGAGGTTTGTGGCAAAATCCCCAGAGTCTGTGACTGAAAAGAACTTCTGTGGTGGAGGAGTGTGTCTCAGCACAGCTCAGGTGGGAGACTGCCTGCAGGTAGGTGTTCAGGCCTGTCAAAAAGAAGCCTTCTTCAGCTGAAGGGCTTAGGTCTTCCCAGGCAAGCCTGCTTCCAGATCTCTTGGCACTGTCACCTTTGACAAGGCAACAAATGTCACTTCCTCGCTCTGCTTACAGTATGCAAGCAGTGGAAGCGATTCAATAGCTCTGAAAAAGAAGCCAAAACATGTTACTTTTGTTGATCATGTTAAGTCCTTAAGAAAATCAGTACTGAAAAATAAACAGTAAGAGGAATGAAGTGGCATTCCCAATATATTGAGTCCTAGTAATGTGAAGCGCATGTCACACCAGCTATAATTGTTTTTGTTTTGACAGTATTGTCTGCAAACCAGAAGACTCACTGTGATGTTTTTCTTTACTGGAGCTGCAGCTTAAGAATCTGAAGGGTATCATGGTACAGAAACAATGTCCACCCGTCCTTCCTGGGTTACAATCTTTCCAAATTTGGCTGCATACTATTCATTTTTCATTGCATACTGACATTTTTTAGGTTGGACAGCATATGAGTGACATAACTGAGGCTAAGCCTCATTCCTGGCTGCCCTTTATAGTGCCCGGTCCATTGAGGCACCCTCCTTCCCTGCAAATGATTTATATGTGTAATACTGCTTTCCCCTGTGAAACAGCATATTAGCTAGGAAAAGAAACCCAAATATTGCAGGAGTGGCCAAGGCTCTGTTCAGTCTCCTCACTGCTTGGAAATGCAAACAGATGTTAAAATGCACTTCCAGAGAACAGTGTTTTTGGAATTATGTTGTAACAGCATCACCATCTTGTGACCTAGGCAGCTTGAGGTGCCCTGGAAGAATAAGGAGCATAAAAGACTGAAAATACTAAAATACAGGTGTCCTGTAGGGTGCTACATATTAGTTTATTCTGGAAAATCATGGGATAGATGTTTAGAAGGTAGAAAGCTATGACTTAAAATGAGGAGCAAAAGAAATGCTAAGCATTAAGGAGTGTGATGGAGGAGAAGACACGCAAAAGGAAAAAAAAGGGGAAACAAGCTCAAGGAGAAGGGTAGGAAAAGCAGTTGGCCCAGTGTAGCAGCAGGCTATTGAGGAAGGAGGAGAATAGGTAACTGGAGACCAGTGACCAAAGAAAGTACAAGTATTATTTACTGAAGTCATCATAATTTTGACTTTTGAGATCCAAAATTCCCTTTCAAGACTATATTTCTCACATAGACAGAAGGGAAATTTCAGCTCTTTTGCAGAGAGAACATGCATATGTGTGATTTTTTCTCAAATGTGGTTGATCTTTGAAGCTACAAACAAAAGCATATGTGTGTTGTTTGGTTTTCATATATTTCTACACATATGCCATGGTTTTCTAAATTACTTTTCTATTGTCTAAACAAGCTAGATTAAGTGGATAAGCTATCTTCTTCAGAATTATAACATGAAAATTCTGTTTTGGCAAAAATGTAATATCCAAAGTTATATGCCTTTAATTTCACAATTTTCATGGACTCTGTCGCTTGGTTATTTTTTGTACTTACAAAACATCATTAATTTGGTTTCTTTGGTTTCACTGAATGTGTGCAGTATCGAAACTATTGCTTTAAAATGTCTGATTTTCCTTCTACAATGCTCTACTAGCTTATTTCAGGGAAAAAATACAAGCCTCTTTTTTTGAAGAAATAGATTTGATTTCACTGTCTGTAAATTTTTTAACATATACAGTTGAGTCAGCTGTGTGGAGTATCATGGGCTTCAGTGGTGACACTAGTCTGAGGGGGGAAAATGATATCACAAGAATGGAAACAAATGTGTTCTCTCACTCTGATCATGGAGCTTTTAATTCCACACTTGGGGAAACAGCAGGATTTACTGGGGTCAGTTGTGCTCCACTGGGATATGTATTATTAAAGTGTGTATATATGTGTGTATAAGTGTTTCAGGGAAGACTAGAAGGTCAGAACATACTTTGCAGTTTTATTACATTGCATTAGATTTACCTTTTAAAACTTATTTGTTCTCAAAAATCAGACATAAAACATCCCCCCCTCCTAAACACATGTATTTCCTTGATAAATATTTAAATAGTTGCATTTACCCTTCAAGTGCAGTATGTATGCTTATTATGAGCAGGAATATGAAAATAACCATGCATTTTTTTTTAATTTTAAAGTTATTTTTACCGCTTTTCTCCTGTTGGACCTTATGTACTTTAATTTTTATAACCAGTTCAGGAACTCACTTTTGGGACAGGTCTCATAGAACTTATCTTACTGTGCCTATGTTTATTTGTGTGTGACACCTGACCTGGATTTCCTTTCCTAATTTTTTCTGTGGCATACCTGCCAATGTCTGGAAACTGTTGTGCTGTCAGGATGCTGTGGGTTCAGAGTCAGCGTAGCCGCCTGCAGCAGGGTTACCTTGCAGTGTCTGGGGCAGAAGGGGGCTCCCAGGACCTACTGCTCAGGTTTGGGGTGGGGCAGGAGAGGGCAAGTGTTGGTGCGAAAGCTCTTTGGGGTGCACTGGGGACCAGCCTGCCATAAGTTTGCTCTGGAATCAGCAAAGCACAGAAATTACTTGAAAACAACTTTTATACAGTTACATTCTCCTCTTATCTCGTGCTTTGTTTTTGAAGGTGATAGCAAAAGGAAGAGCTTGTGTGCACTGAAATTCAGAGGCTGTTAAAATAATTCAATACTTAGAATCACTTCTTTGAATGTAAAGCTGTTTACTCCCAGCTCGCAAAAATGTGAGACTGCTCTCAAGCTTCATGCTTTCACCTTCACTAGTACATTAGAAAATGTAATATGAAGCATCCACTGCAGTTTTATTTACATTTTCTTTTTATATTAATTTAGATTAATATGGAAGGAACATAATAATTTTAATGTACATCTTAATTAAGACTGGACAAAGTTGAAAGAAAATATGATATATACTAGATATATAAATGGCAGAAGGATCCATCTGCTCTGTCCATATCCTATGTTCTTCATTCTGCCTGCAGGATTTGACCCACAAAAGGAAATTATAACTAAATATATTTTTTTTAAATTTTAAGGTTTTTTTCCTACTTCCTGAACAATTTATGCTGATTGGATTGCAGCCTGAAATTTCCATTTTAGCTGCTGTTGCTTTGAGTAAAACAATTACTTTTTATTAAAAATGTCAATTCAAATGATTATTTAAATCTGGCTCAAAAAAAAAAACAACAAAAAAAAAAACACAAAAAAAACCCCTCGTTGCTGCCTGCTGTTTTTTTGCATGGGATTCTGTGCTATGGAAACTGGCCGTAATTTTATTGAATTGATTTAATTGGTATTAATGAAAATTACATGTGTGTGTGAAGGGAGGATACAATTCCTTAAGGGCCTTAAATTGTCCTGAAGCACATGTGCAATTTCCATTACTCTTAACGGGAGTTGCATTTTTCTCAGCAGTGAGAATGAATTCCTTGGGACCAGATTGTGGATGACCTTTGTGGAAGTGGTAGCATAATACTTTTTTGGCATGAGCATTTGCAATAATCAGAATGGGGGTCAGAGTCATGACCCAGGGAACAGGCAGGGCAGCACCCCAATTCCTTCTCCCCTTCAACCAGCTCTACACTGGCAGCTTGCAGAGCTCACTGCCTTCCTTTAAGTGTTCTGTCTGCCATTCCTGAGCTCTTAAAAGGATTTTAGGAACTCTAACCTGAAGGAAAACTCTAGCTAGGCTCCTCATCTTTTAGAAGCTCCTGGTGAACTCTTAATATGTATGAAATGGCAATTCCAGAACAAGTTATTTTCATTTTTAAAACATTTTCCTAATATTCTAACCATATTGGCAGTTATAATGAATTGTAACAGCAAACTTACAGAAGCAGTCAACCTGGTCTATGAACCTTGGGGTAAAGATAATGCGGCTCTTTGTGCCCTTCCTATGTGCCTGTCATCAAATTCAGGTTACATAACATCCTTTTAGGTGTAGATCCTTGTAGATCTAGATCTAGATATTTTATGAAACTGATATCACTACACCACAATGTTAATCTAGTCGGAGTGACTACTCCAGTCAGAGTAAGTTAGTCCAGTTGCAGTGAGTAGTTCAGTATTTTTATTTTAGTCTTCATTACAGGGATGCATAACTTGCCTTGGTGACGGGCATGAAATAAAATAGGAGTTTTCACCTTCTTTTACCAGAAATAGCAGAGTGGGAAACTCCAAATGATTGAAGAAACTAATGTAATCCATTGTTATGACAATTCCTGGTGAATTTGGTTTGTGAAATCAGTGTTTTGATTTGATGTTTAAGTACTGTTCTGTTGTTTACCAAAAAAAAAAAAAAGTTATGGATTTGTATAAAGTCTGATAAACATGATGATAATAAAGGGGGAAGATATTTTGAAAACTTCTTGACCATAATTTCTTGGTTTTGGCAGCGTATATTCTGCACTGATGGATCTAAGCATAATTTAATCACAAAGGCTGCATTTCTAACTCTTCCTGCTAATTTCACTGTTTATGGAAATATATTCCTTGCTGCAGTAATATGCACACTGAAGTATCAGTAGGTAGGGACAATGGAATGAGTTGAGGGATTTACTCAACTGAAATACTTTTTTTTGTAGAGTTTATGCACTAGAAGTTAGTATAGCATTGGAATTTCAGTCAGTCCAGCCCTTGGCAGTGATTTATAACCAGAGTTTTAAATGAAATTGGGAATTAAGGGAGAAATATTATTTTCTAGTCAAGTCAAGCAGCTGTGTTGTGAACAAGGGGTATTTCTTCTTGACTTACACCCAATCTGTGTGATCAGGAATTCCAGTCTGAAAGAGCTTACAATTTTAGCAGTAATTGCCATTTAAATTCCATTCCTACTGGTTAAAATGATGAGAGGAAAATGGAAGATAAACAGATGCTCTGACAGTGTAGAGGTGTAGAGCCTAACAGATCCTCAAATCCCATGTAAGGCACCAGAAGTTCTTCCCAAAGGCATTCAAGAGTGAGAGCTTTTCTTGCATGTTTTTTATTCTGTGGTGCTGTATTGAAGTATTTGCCTGTCTCACCAGTAGGGGATGAGGGCATCCCTTTGCTCCTGGTGCATAATGAATGCCAGTTGTTTCAACTGTTATTTCCTACCACTCTGCTGCGAGCTGAGGAACTTTGCCAGAGGGCAGCTGTGTTAGTTCTCTTCCTCACTGTAGTGTTGCTTCCACTGTGGCGATGGAGCTGCTTGGGTGCAGAGTAGCAGAACTGCCACCTTGCACCACTGTTGATGCCCATCTGAATTCCTACTGCATCCCTACTGCATCTGCTCCCTGTGCATGCAGGGAGCAAGGCATGAGTGGAGAATGGCTGAATTCTTACACTCCTTGCAGGAGTTTGGATAGAAATAGTAATTTCTGTACCAATATAAAAGAGGAAAGGAAGGGATTAGCAGTTATGTCTAAACTGTGGGCAGAGATTCAGCACAAGCATCACCGAAAGAATGATTTAAGTACAGCAGTGTTATCAATATACAGGGTGGGCTTACCAAAGGCAGATCTTTCTCATCTACCTTGATACCTGTCTGTAGAAGGCTTGTTTGATACCTCTTTCACTTGACAAAGAAATTTTTATGGGTGGGCTTTGAATAAACATCAAACAAGGTTCCACTTGACAGTTGCTTCAGGTAGAGATTAGTGCACCTCTGAGATGGTAAGGCTTTAGTTAAAGGGATAATAACAAAAGGTTATCATTAAAAAGAAGTGGAGACAAAATGTAGAGGTGAAATTCTAAGAAGAATTATTTTAGTACTGCTTTTACTTATTTTTTCCAGTAAATTGCAGGAATAGTCCTTTGGAGTTTGTTGGTAACATGACCTACAGGGGTATTGTAAAACACGAAACAGATTATCAGATGGTAAAAGCTGGATGGCTTCTACAATAGGAATAACAGTAATGGGATGAGATCTAATAGGAGCAGCAAGATCATGCGAATAGTGGTTAGTATCATTTTCACTATAATGTCAAAGACTTATTCATTGGAAGTAAGTGTAAAATGATACGATTATTTTGTTCACCAGACTAAAACCTTCATGTGATCTTCAGGTATAAGAAAATGAATTATGGCACGTTTAGGGTGAACCAACAAACATACTGGCAGCAAAGGGCTGTGGAACTATTAATACCATTGAAATTTGGCTGAGTGAGACGTGTGTCCATATAGAATAGTGTCTGCGGTTCTGGGTGAAGCAGAAGATGTGAACAGAGGTCTCCTAAGAGAAAAGGTTACAATAATATAACTGAAAATGAAGATGACGTGTTTTTGTGTTACTCTTGGAAGATGGATAAGTTGGGGGGGGAAAAAAAAAGTGGCCATGAAGAAAGACACTCTAAATGAAAGAAAGAATTTTAGATATTTCGAAGAGTGGGACTTTGGAACAGCCTACCTGTAGAAGCAGTGGAAACAGAGCATGAATTTCAGAAGTGGATTGTGCAATGCACGTGACTGAACTTGACACAAGAAAATGCTTGGCCGTTTGCTGCAGACATTGCCAGATGCCCTGTAGTGATAGCAATGAGAATGAAGTGCCCACTAAGTAGAATTTCAAGCCTGTTCATAGAGGTGACCCAGAGATGCAGCCTGTTGTTTCTTTAGCAAAATATAATTCTGCTGTTTGGGGTTTGTGGAGAGAAAGCGTTGGTGTCTTAGAAAACAAGTGAGTCTAAAAACATTTGTTAAAAGTAGTTCAGGAAAATAAGTTATGTGATGTTGAGCCAGAGGAATTACCCTCTTGATGTCATGGAATAGAAAGTAAATGAAGATTGACAGCAAGAGGCAGTACTTAATGATACCAATATTCAAAATGGAAAAAAAGATGCTGACAGGTAAGCTTAACTTAGTAAAATTATGCAGGCTGTTTATGAGACAAATTTATAGGCTCTGTGTATAATGGAAATTAAAATCAGTGAAGAGCAAATGAATCTGATTATACTAAATTTGTAGGTTTTGCAGTCATGAATGGGTAAAGAAACAATGTGAAGTGACCCAGAGGTAAGAGAAAATATGGACAGGGTGGAAAATGAAGTTTTCTTAAGAAAACACAAAAGGATAGCCATATGAAAAAGTAGTCTAAAATACAGATATCAGAAATATTCAGTGTTCAAGAGACTCATGAACCAGCATAACATCAAAATGGTTTTTTGCTAACATTTGTGGTTGCCATGTGGTTGACGAAAGTAAAGTCAAAGCATAACTCAGCTTTAGATGCAGCCAGACATGCACTAAGCACAATTTATTGAGAAAGCATTGTTGAAACCTCCCTTCCTACTTTTGTTCATTTCTAGGTAACAGAAGTTGTGCTCAGTAGACTGTTATTACTGCAATGTGTTTGATAAATGGAAAAGAAATATTTATTTAGAGATGGACTGGTGGAGCAAAGACAGCTTGTCAGGTACTGACACTGACAGCTTAGAAGCATTTGAAAATAGGGTACTTGAATAAGGGTGGGAATATGTGAATTTCCAATAAAATAGAGAATTAAAGAAAATTAAAACTGAATGTAAGCGTTCAGTATTCATTAATGGTCAATTCAATGAATGTGTGGGGACAGCAAGAAGAATACTTCAGTAACATCTGCAAAATGCTTTCACTTGTGGCCTTTTTTTTTCATTAATACAAAAAATTTCAAAAAACTTTTCTTTGTGTACTGCAATATTTCAGGCTTGGTCTCTACTAGCACTTTGACTGAAATCAATTCAACCACTTCTGACTTATAAGAGACAGAAAATTAGTGTTCCCGTTGCAGAGTGAGTCATACATCCTCTTTGATCAAGACTTTGGTTTGTTCAGTTTTTTCATTTTCAAAAGCATCTCAGACTTTGGCTTTTAATATATTAACGCAGCCCATCGAGGACCAAAATTGGCAGATGGAAAATCTGTTAAATCCATTCAAAAAATCACTTCAGAGCATGTTTGGTTGACCTCTACTAGGATGTCTATTACAACTTAAGAACAACTTGCCCAATCCTACCTCTGAGCCATTGCAATATGCGAATTTTTTTCACCTGCACTTCATGACCAGAGCTGGCACTAGAGCTGTATTACAACATCTGTTTATTGCAGTGTTCTAAAATGTCTGTGATTTTGTTATCAGCAACAGAATAAGATGACCATGCTTAATAAGAGGAGTGAGGGAAATATCCTGTGGCAATACTGATCAATTTTATGATTACTTTGTGCAATACATACATTTGCTGAGACTATTTCTGATTTTATTTCGAATTTTCATTCTATGTCATTGCATGTTTTGTTGTAAGGATAGTGAAATCCCCATGAGAATAAGAACGCTTCTCTGATTAAGAAGTTACTTGGTTTAACTGTTTCACCAGAAAAAAAATTTAAAAGCTTGATGTTGTGATTTGAACAGTGCCCCGAACCTGTACTTAGCTTCTGTCTTTTCTTTGGGTGCCACACATTCTCTCCATAACATAGTGATTTGTGGTTACTTTCTGATAAGGGTCTCTGCACTTCACTTTCATGTTGTGAGAGGAATATTTGGATATACCAAGAAAGATGAAGACCAGGCTAGGACTGACCCTAGGAACATAATTCATGTATTATGGCATTGAGTCCTTGCATATGGATTGCTTAACTTCCCCTTGAGAGAAGATGATGTTCAAAAGAGGCTTGTGGCTTCTTGAGTTGTCCTTGTGGGTTGTGTATGGCCTGCAAACACTGGGTACTCTCTGGGTCATGAGTCTCCACTGAGATGTTACTCTGTTGCAGTCAGAAGAAATTGTTTTGTTTTGCTGTTCTGTAGCGTCATTTCCACATTATTTCTCAGACCTTCAAATGCTGTTGTGTATGACATCCATAACACCTGATGGCATCACTGTCTCTCATTTTGGGAATCCATCCCTGCCTAGTTTATGTTTATTTCTTGGAGAAGTTTTGGGGGAGCTAATTTTTCAAGCAGATAAACTGGTCTGTGGGTGTTAGGTCTGAGTGTGCTGAATAGCTGTCGATAGGAGAAATGATCGCTGCGCTCAGAGCTGCGGGGGCTGGCCAGAGCCTGACTAATCCCTCAAGGGCTGAAAGAAAGTAGAAAAACTAGAGAGGAGCAAACCGTGTATGCCCAAGGACACAGGTGTGAGCAAACAGCAGCGTTTTTTTGGAGAGATTTGCAATATTTCCTTCCCATACATAGGAAGAACCTTCCAAAGGGGCAGCACGAAACTTTCCTGTGGAAGCATTTTGCAGTGCAGCATTTATTAACTTTGCCTGCCAGCTCTTAAGTTATTTTGACAAAAGCTTTATTACGGTTTAAAAATAAGCCTGTACATAATGGTCCAAAACTTGTTCCCAGTTACATGAGTTATTATTTATTCCCTTGACTTCAATCAGCAAACGAAAGCAAAATGTACTCCTTAATCTTGAAAAAGAAGCAATGTTAATAGCAAGAATTATTTTGTTTGGTAAGGATGATACAGCCAGATTTTAAATTGTGTTGGTTATTCCCTAGAACATGTTCTATATGACATTAGTTTGAAAGAAATTGTATCACTGCCAGCACTTTGAAAGACCAACAGGAAGCAGCTCCTGCAACAAGGCTCTTGTATATTCATCAGCTGCTGTATATTACATACTCCAAATTGCATGAAAAAATGGGGATCTCCGATAACACCCATTTTGAAGAGGGATTTACATTTAATAAATGTTTACAAGTATTTTCATAAACTCAGCTTATGACAGTGTTGGCTTCATGTGATTGATTACTCAAATGTTGCCTTTCCTCAAATATAGATTGTGCAGTTGTCTCTAGGAGTTATTTATATTTCCTAGTATTTATGATCTGCAAGGCAGCTTAGTTATTAACATTAGTTATAGCTATTTCTGTAGATATTTATCTGAACCACAAGTTTTTGACACATTTCTTTTTCTTTAACAAGCAAAGCATATCTACAGCTATAAAAATGTTCTCTGATACAGAAAAATATATGTACAATACACCTATTACCTAGAAATACTCTAGTGAGGGTGCAGTTTTGATTTCCAGTAGAGAAAGGTGTCATATGCAAACAAAATGCCACTGTAGTAACATTGAATAACATTTAATTTTATTTCTTTTTCCTCTGATTAGAGACTATTTTTATTACAGATAGTCTTTGCCCTTCTCCATACCTCACTGCCTTCTTTGGGGTAGCAGAGTATTGACAACCATCTTACTGAAAATAATTTAGTCTGAAGTAAAATTTTTAATTTATTATTGAGCTTGCCTGTTTTGGATTAAGTCACATAGCTGCACAGTAGGTGTATGCATGATATGATAGTTCAGATTTTAAAAAATGTAGTGAGACAGTGAGATTCTAACTAAAAGCCAAGCCTCACCTGAATGTGACACAAGGGCGATGTGCAGTGATCAGGGTGTGGTGTGCAGCAATTGGTCCCAGTGACCAAGATTAATGAAACTCACATGGGTTTTAATTAGTGCAGCTGCAGTCATCAATTATCTAGAGAACACAAATATTGTTATATTTTGGGAAATTCTTGATTTATTTTATTCCACTGGCCAGTAGATTTAGATGAATGAGTTCTCATCATAAACATTCTGAGAAAAACTGCCTGAGGCCATGGTTTATTATTTAGGACACAATCAGTAAGACTGAGCGCTACTGAAGAAAACATTGTAAACTGGTCTCAGTATTAATTTGGAAAATTTGCTGAAATGTGTGGCCTTGTATGGGTCGTCAGAAACATTAGAGCATCTCAAACAAAATACAGAACAATCTGTCAGGCGGGGAATGTGCAAGGATTATTGTCCGGCAGCTGATCCATAACAGAATGTCAGTGCATGTACACTTAAAGCAAGTATCAACAACATTTAATTTGACACATAATGTGGTCTTCCTTTATTATCCTTTAAGTGCATGTCTTAGAACACTGAAGACTGGACAAGTAAGTAGGGGGAAAAGAGCTGAAACATGACAACCCTTCGGAAATCTGAAAAAAATCGCTATCTAGAGCTTTTCAGAGGTATATGCATTTTCAAGGCAACTATTTAAAATAGATGCAAGGGAAAAGAATGGGAGGAAGAAGGAAACTTGATTAAAAATTCTTTGCTATAATTTAATTTGAAAATGTGGCTTCTCTGAATGTGGTCTGAAACCTGTGTACAAACACTTAAAAATAAATTAATATGAGTGCTAAGTACTAGGAGCAACATCTGCATCTGTCATTTAAATTAAGAAAAGGACACAACTATAGACATAAAGATTTTTCAAAAAGTTAAATGATAGTTTGCCTGCATGTACTTTTTTTTCTGCATGTTTTGCTATAATTTGCATTTGTCTTTTCTTGTCCATGGAAAACAAGTTAGGTGCACAATGCTGCTCTAATCCCTGCTCTTATTTTTCGCCCAACCAAACTGCTTAACAAGGCAATGCCTAAATACATACAAGAACATTAAAATTCATTTACTCAGAATAGAAGAATGGTTCAAACCATTACACTTCCATGACCTAATTCAGAGCCTTTTTTTTTTTGTTTTTTCATCCTTTCCTCTCTCTTCCTATTTCCTGCTATTGAAATTATCAGCTGAATTCCAGGTCAGTGTAATTCTAGAGAAGATTATTACTTTTGTTGGGGCATAGCCGGTTGTCCCTAGAAAGGGAAGATGTTTACATACTGCCAGCATACTGGAGTGGAGACTGTCTTGTTACCCAGCCTTGCACAGTAGGGCACATGTATCTGATGTCCTTATTTCTCGCTGGTAGCTGTCACGCTGACAATTGGAAAATGCTGTAATTTCCTTAGTTTGCATTATTTTTATATCCCCTATTGTTTTTACACATGACCTTTACCTCTCCGTTCTCCAATTAGCAGAGTGAAAGCCATTGTTCATTGAGCAGAGATATTTGTGCCCAAGGGAGCAAAATTTATTTTCTATATGTGCTGTTGTGGGTGGTGAGGATTCTTTAATACTAAAGAAATAAACCTTCATCTTAACCTTTGTTTGATTCAGTCATTATTGAATTTGGGCAGGAACTTCCATCAGCTTGTGAATAGTTGTCGTACCAGCAGTCAGTGAATGTTTATATAAACGGTTATGAATTGTGTGGGCCCGTTACAAAACATGCAAGGGTTAACTAATTTAACTAAAGATTTCTCCTATTTTTTTCCATTTTCTTTGAATCTGCGTTTCCTAGCTAATACAGAGCCTGGGCAACCATTATAGTTGCATCAGTTGTATTAGTTAAAGCAGTTAAGAAATTACAGGAAATGCAGTCATATCAGAAGATAGTTCAGAATCAGAAATGTAAATCAACAAACGGCATTGTGGTTATCATGGAATAATGAGTCTGGACAACTTAAGGTTAAAATCTGCTAGAAGGGCCGATCTTTTAGTTTTGTGGTCAAAATACATTATTTCAATGTTGATACAAACTATTGTTTCTTGTGCTACTCTTTATTCCCTTGGTATCAGTGACGTATTCTAGCAATATCATGGGACTGATCATATAATACATAGAATAAGCTTGAAAAAGTATTATTTACTTGCTCAATTTTCAAAAAATGATAGTTCAGCAGTTCAAAAACCACTTTTCTAGTATGTAACTTACTACCAAAGCATTGCCTTTTGGAGATACCTCATCTTTTGGAGATACCACATGCAAATTTAAAACCTGATATGAAAACCATTACTTTGAAGATATTTAGTTTTTCTACTTATTGGACAGCAATAAGTGGTTATGCCATTGTAATCAGAGCTTCTAATAGTTAAAGTTATTGCCAATTCAAAGCTTTGCTTTGTTTTTGTTTAAGATTGTATGAACCCTTTGATCATGAATGGGATTTTTCATACTGAAAATACTGAGTGCTTTTTGTAGCTTTGCTGCTGATAAAATAATAATTTATTATTAATAAAGTCAAGTCCTAATTTGTTAATAAAAGATCTACTGGTAATCGTTTAGTAAAGTAGAAATACTGATTTAATCAATGTAATTAATTCCTCTTGTATTAGTATTTAATTACTTAGTGATTTGATCTGACTTGGAGTTACCTGTTGCTAAAATGTCTAGTAGTACTTCTAAGCAGGTGAGAATTTCAGGAAGTTTTAGCCGATTTACTAACTTATCCCTTGGCCCAGGAGTATGTGTGCCGGGAACATTTTCCTGCTCATTTGTGAGAGCTGAAGTAAAGGTAGGTTCTCCTACTCAGCTTCACGTTTGCAATAACCAATTTCTTGAAATAAAGAGTTTGCTCGCTTGTTTCACTCATATTGTTATGACAGCTGTATTCCAAATCTCTTTTTGGATTTTGTATCAGTCTCCCTAGGTGAATTTTAAAATACATCATTAATAGGTGATTGTCAGTGACAAGACTAAAGCTGTTATCAAGCAGGAGCTTCTCATGCTAGCCAAGTGACAGCACTGCTGCTTAGACTTTCTCTCCCAGATGTTTTTGTTTCAGGGGCATGAACAAAACTAAGTAGTTTTATTGGTTGTTCTGTTGGCTTTTGCTCTGTGATCTGAGCAAAAATTGGGTGGAGCACATAGATTGTGTGCATGACTCTGTACATTGTCCTGTTGTTGTTCCTCACCTTTGGCTTAGATCAATGTTTGGATAGGACATACCAGGCCCCCTCTGGCTATGTTTACTGCAGATCTACCCGAGCTGCTGACTTTCTGGTTTCACATTTTTGTGGCTGCTTCCTGTGTTGGTCTTCTCTGCTGTCCTTTGACCAGGTTTGTGAAATTCCACACTTGCTTCAACCATCCATGCTTCTAATAATTTTTGGAAATGGTCTTGATTTCAGATAGACTTGAGCACAATCCTTTTGTCCTTGCTCCCCAAGAAATATGATGAATCAATTATTTTCATGGTCAGCTATTCCTAACAACTGTTAATGATCATATAAAACAACAGTATCATGTCCATAACACTATTGTTTTCAAACTGGAGTCATAAAATTCTGGGGATTGCCACATATATGAAAGTAGTTAGTACATCTGTTAGTCATTCAGAAGCTTCACAGCCTTGTCACCTTACAGTCATCCAATATTTTAACTGATATTTGATTTTTTTTCTATTTGTTCTTCTCACAGGCTGCTCTAATAGCACCTTGTCTATAATAGTCCTATTTTCATTCTAACAAGCTTATTTTTGATGATGCTGTATGGTACTGCACTATATATTTTTAGGTTTTTTTTCTAAGTCAGATGAGTTAGTAAGTAAAATTATACCTTATTGGTTATATTTAAGATAAATAGTATCCAGCAAGGTATTCAAACTTTGTGGTCAGCTTGGCCAATAATGGGTCTACTTAATGACTTTCTTATTGAATGTTTTCAATAAAATATTATTTTCTGATGTAGCTTCTTAAATCCTAATTAACATGTTTTCATGTTACCTTGTATAACAATAACAGTATACCTTATGCTGTTATTTCAAATATTATAGCTTGATGTAATGTAGCTTTTATTACAAATTCATACAACTAAAAAGCATGGAAGATAAAAAGAAGTTACAGTGGAACTTCATGGGTTGGTTCTAGTTATTTTAATTACGTCATCTCTGTCTGTGGTTTGGAAAAGAGAATTCTTACATTTTTTTAAGCCTACATTACGGCCAGATTTTGGCCAATATGAAGATACATGTCTTTGGGGTTTTTTTGGTACTCACAGATAATTCTTGCTCACCAATCTGAACAGCTGTCAATATTATACTTTCACATACAGAACCTATAACCTAGGAGGAGACAAACCCAAACAAATAAGAGTACAAACCCCGAACTTACAGTTCAGCATCAATTAAGTGTATGTAGTGTGAGAGGACGTTGCAAGCTGTCTCTACCAGATGAACCTCTTGTCTCTAATGGCTTGCTTCTGCCTGCAAGATCCTCCTGCATTTAGTTTAGCTCTGGTTACCTGTGGGTTCATATTCTGTGTTTATGGGTTTTATGCAGGAAAATACAAAAACTATAAATAGAATAGTATGTTGCTTATTTTTGCCATTTGGGGGCAAAGGAACAAGTTTTCTGTGTGGCCATTCACTGATTTCCTTTTAGTAACCTGTCTTAATCTATGTACGAAGAACTGCTGGAGGAAAAAAGTTAATTTGAGAGTATGCATGTGGAAATATGTTCCACGGGGTTGTTCATCTCTTTGCAATATACAATGTATCTTCTCCAGTGTCATGCTACCCTTTTGCTGTAAAGTTGTATTTTGGTTTGTGGAACGTAATTGTCATGCTGGGTCATTGTTATGAAAAGTTGAAAAATGATCATGTGTTGATGGTTTTTGAATTTTAAGAAAAGGACTTGAACTTTTTTAAAGTTGAACATTTGTAAAAGAATGGAAACCACTGTACTTTTGCTGTGTCTTATGCAGCGAAGTGCCTGGGCTTATGCATTGTGTACAGTTGAAAAGTTACTCTGGTTTTGGCATTTTTATTTTTTTCATCTGAGCTGTGATTTCACAGAAAGAAATATTTCCTGAATTTTCTCAAAGTGGTGCAATAAGATTTTTTTTTAACCTGTAGTCGTGTTAGCTTTAGAAGTCAACATTAGAGATGTTGTGAGATATGCAGGGCCTGATGTAGTCCATTCTTTGGAAGAAGAATTCCTAGAAAAGTGAGAGCATCTTTTATAAGTAACAGTGTTGTTTTAGGTTAGCTTATTCCTTAACTTACTGGACATAATCAGTACACTGGCTTTGTCTTCAAGCAACTGGGCATCTCGATTTCAGGCCAGATGCTAGGGGCAACAGTGCTCTCTGACGCATTTAAGTGAGAGAAGTAAGGGCTGGGTTTTTTTAAGCTTTACTTCCTGAATCCAATTGGGCAAAATATGAAGCTGCCATCTCTTTGCAGAAGAATTAGATGGATGGAGGTTTTTAGAGCCACAGCATATCAGATGCTGTAATCTTTGAAACAGCCTTTGTGGTGGAGCTGGTAGTGATGCTGCAACAAACAGATTGGTCTTTATGGGGGGCTACTTCTCGTGATTTTGTGATTAAAAGCAGTACTTTATGCTTCTTTTTTATTACAAGAATATGACAGAGATTGAAATAGAACTGGAAGATGAATGCACACAGGTTCTTACTCTCTATCCAGCTGTGGTTCTTGGAAATTTCAGGTCACTGTGGTAGAAAGCAAGTGTAAAGACATTGGGATACATGCAGTTGTAAAGTTATTCTAAAACAGATACTTTATTTCGCGAAAAAAAGAACATTCAATCGTTTCTCCCACAGCCATTGCTCTTAGTTGGCAAGGACATTTGTTTGGTGCACATAGAGGATTGAGAATTGCTTAATTTCTCAGAGACTGGAGATTGTTTTGTTAGAAATTTGATCTTAGGAATTTTATTGTATGGCTCAGAGTGTATTCTCTGCCCCAGCACTACATAGTGTGCATTGTTTGCCCACCTCCCAAAGCTTACAATACAGGCATTGCCACGGGAGGAGGCTTGTTCTGCAGACTGCAGAGGAGAACTACATGGTGTCTCGTAGCTAAGAACTTGCATGATTGCTGCCCTGTTGCACACTAAAATCAGCACGACAATCAGTTTTAATGTTACTGTTGGTGTTTTTTTTCTTATTTCAACTGTGGCAAGATAAATTTGGGCCCAAATGGAGGCCAAACACAGGCACTTGCATTTACATTCTTCACTTCAGACGAATAATGCCCTTATTAAAATCAGCTTGGTTTGTAATTGGAGATAAGTAGCTGTCTATAAAGCTGAACTCAAATAGAAACCAGTGCTTGATATTCTGAGTGT
>VWZW01007132.1:135098-147598 GCA_013397115.1 Edolisoma coerulescens
TCCTCTTCTCTTCAAAATTAAACTTTCAAATGCTACAGCATGTAGTCTTTACTCCACAAGTTAGCAATGTGAGAATATCAGGGGCTTCAGTTTTTTTCAGTTAAATGAGTTTGACCAAGAGTAACACAATTTCTGCAATATACACTTCACATTTTAAATTCTGTTTGTATCGATGGGTCTGTTTTGTTGCATCATTATGTGTATTTTTTTCTTCTGCAAGAGTCTTTTATGTAGGACAGACTGAGACATTTAAGCACAAATGGCATCTTCAAGCATAGCCCTGTCTTTTTCCTCACTTATCCAAGCCTTCCATTTGTCTCTTCTGCCCATAGCCTGTACATCTTTCCCACTTCTCCTTCTCCCACTTTTCAACCATCTGTAAGTCTGCCTATTGCCATTTCTTCAGCACTGTCTTGATCCGTCTTTACCTCTCCAGCTTCCCCAATAAAATTTGGATTACTGCCTTCATATCCGCACATCTTAATGGCAGCAGCTCTCTCGCCTATTCCCTGGCTTGCTTCAGTGCTCCAGATGTTAATGTGCACCTGACACGTGCCAGGAGTACGTCAGCTGTGCCCCGTGAGGGCTTCCCAAACCGCTTTGTGTTCAGGTTCACAAGGCTTTCCTTCCTTTCAATCCCCTCTGTGTTTCCATGTACCTCAGGGATCTTGTTTCCCTGTAGCCTCCCCGATTCCCTCCGTTCATCTGGCCTCCACCTCCTCCTGCCCCTCTGTGGCCTCGGCGTGCAGCAGTTCCCATGCCTTGAAGTAGCCTCCTGTGTATGTCCAGCTCTCCCGCATCACTGTCTGCTGCCAGGGTCTGCTGGTTTGCTCCTTTCCAGTTTTCTGCCTAGACCGAGGAATTAGTATTTTAAGAACATTACTGTGAAGGGAAAAATATTTTGTGCAGGTAAAACACAATCCTGGATCTCATGGCTCCTACCCTTAGGAAAGCACTAGGCTTTGTGGCATTTCTTATCTATGCAAATAAGATACCCTTACCTGTAAGATCAAAATTTTTTCCCGCCCTTTCCCCAAACCTGTGTGCAGCACAATTTTCCATCTCGTGTCAATGCTGATATTTTAAACAGCAGTGACTGGGTAATGCTGTGACAGATAATACGCTGCATTTTAAGTGCAAACTGTTAGGCAGCAGCATCAAATAACAGACACTTCTTCACTGTTCTTTTTTTCCCCGTTTGTTTTAGAATCCCAACAAGATGTGTTATTAATGGACCCTGAGTAGAGCAAGTTATTTGTTATGGTAACTTTTTGACCTATTTAATAAGTACTTAAAGGAGTGTAGTGCAGTTTTTATTGTAGTCTGCTGTGTACAGTTATGAAGTGTGGTACATAATAAAATAAAAGCAATAATGTGGATATTTCAGAGGGATCCATCAGAGCAGACCTGCAGCAACATATTTCATCTGGTTTGTCTGGCTATGAAGCCTTGCGAGTTATAGCTGAAATAACTAGGAACAATATTGTGGTTATGACTTGCAATTGTTTACCATTGTAAACAGCAGAGTTATTATGTGTTTACCCTTTTCGGTGCTCAGAACCATTTTTTAAATAAGTTCATTAACACCTGCATACATTTAGCTGTGAAAAATGGCATGTCTTTTACGTGCTCATACCTTAAAAATATTTGAGTCAACAGCAACAGTAAAATGCATCTAATTTAAAGTGTAGTTTTATTGAGGTATGATTTGGAAAAGCGGAATTATTAAAAAAGACTAACAGTTGCACAGCTAATGCAAAGGCAAACAAAAGGTTATGAAGATCCTTTCTATGACAGTTTTGAAGTTAAATTGAGAAGAGCCACTGCAGACGTGGACAACAAAGCTGCTTTAT
This sequence comes from Edolisoma coerulescens, assembly GCA_013397115.1. Taxonomy (NCBI): domain Eukaryota; kingdom Metazoa; phylum Chordata; class Aves; order Passeriformes; family Campephagidae; genus Edolisoma; species Edolisoma coerulescens. The sequence continues at coordinate 136,952 of VWZW01007132.1, forward strand.
GAATTCCTGAGGCACACTTACGGAAAGGGTGCTTTTTTTTTTTTTGGTATTTTAATATGATGCAGGGGTGTAGTTACCTGTTACTTGTGGGTAGGTGGGTTTTTGTTCCTTGTTTGTTTTTCAGGTTTTTTTTGTTTTACTTTGTCTTTTTAAAGATTTTTTTTCCCCCAAATGTGGTAGTTGTGAATATGAAAAAAGTGGTCACCTAAAACCTTCCTCTAAATGCTCCTAGAAATCAGCAACAGTTTTCTCTGGGATGGGGAATGTAAGTTTTGGCTTGCTGCTTGTAAATTTTTACAGAAGAATTTTTCATTTTCTTAATATTTTTGTGGCTACAAGTTTTGTAACGTCCTGAGTTCCAGAGAAAAAACAACTGATTGGACCTCCAGGAAGTGCCTTGATGATAATCAGCCTTGTGTGCAAGACAGAAAGGCTGATAGTCAGAAATTGCTCTTTAAGCTAAGACAGACTGTCAGTCTTTAGGAATGGTGGGGAATGGCCTATTTATGTAATCAGATACTAAAGCTGGGAAGAAGCTGTCAGGCACATTCTTGTTGTGTAAGCAGCAGGCAAACTGTGCTTTATCTGACAGACAGTGTGTAAATCTGTCCATGCAAAAATCCAAATGTTTAGTTTGCTTCTAGTCACTGTAATAATCTGCTTATTTTCTCTTGCTAGAGCGATGACATCATTTAGCAGAATGCACCACAGACAGGAGTCGTAGATAAGGCTCTGTTACTGTCAGTCCTTCACTTCTTGATTGGCAAGGAGATAAATAGGAATTTACTAGAGGTTTGCTTCCGGCTAAAAGAGCAGACAACACCCTGGGATAAGTATGTGAAGAGCAAGCATGTTTAGCACCCTCAGCCTTACAGCTTGGAAAAAGGTCTAGAAATAAGAGTCCTTCAAAATCCAATGTGAAAATTTTGTATTTTGTTAGCAATAGCTGAGCAGGCTTCCTGAACAGAGAAATAATCAGATTAATTGATAAAGACAGCAGTTACATAGAGTGAAAGAAAATCCTGTTCTGGGTGTTAGCATTAGTTTCGGTGCCGCCAAGTTTGAGAAAGATCTGTTTCTTTCAGGTATTTTAAGGGACAGGTAATGGTTTATCACTGGTATAGAACTGTCATTTGCCTGATTGTTCAGCAGACCAGACCTGACATGGGAAAATATCCTGCTTAGATCAAGTAACATCACCTACTTAGATCAAGTATGGTGAACTCTACAATATTTATATCATAGAAATTATTATTCAAGAGTGGTTTCTGAAGTATTTTCTAGGAAATAATAGGCATGATCTGAACTCATCAAATACATTTTTGTTGTTGGTAGGGGCATATTTTGGTATGGACAGACTGGAAAGAAAATGTAGAAATAATACTACACTATAATAGGGAAGATAGTCTAATCCTTTTTAATGGCATTTAATCTCTTAAATCTTCTGATTTCATTTAATTTTAAAGGGTAATAAAATATGATTGAAATACATCTGAAATGTAGTTTAATAAAGGTAATCTGCTGTACTGAAAATCTGCTGTTTTTTCAATCTGAAGATTTAGTATGAAACCATGCACAATGGAAATGCTTATTTGCATCTTAAACTTCAGAGTCCTTGTGATTTCTGTGGCACGTATTATTTTTCTTTTAAGTAGGTAGTACCCATCATTTAAAAAATAGTAATGAACCTTCTTTAGAATTCATGGGAAGGATCTTAAGAAAATTAATCTCCAGGTCATAAGGAGGTAAGACATAACAGAAACATGACCGATTAGGAGAACATACCTGGCAGAAGAATACATTTCTGTACATAAAGTCAATTGTTCATGTTCCTATTGTTTCCAAAATGATGGAGACCATAAATGAACAGCTGTTAAAATCATAATGATTTGTGCAACAATGCTCTGATCCTCTTGTGTTTATATTTAGAAGGAGAACTGTATTTTGAAATAGTAAATTGGCTTAGGAATCACAACCTTGAATGATACGATCTTAATTAAAAATACATGCATATCTTGATGTTATGCACCTCCTCTGTTTAAAAATAGGGAGAGAACAACAATTAAGCACTTTCCATGTGTTAATTTTTGTTTAATTCGAAGAGTTAACCTTCTGAGAAGAAAGCTTCTGCTGGCACATTAGTGATAAGCATTACATTAAAATAGTGATAAATACTATATAATACTCCCAAATAGATATTTTTCCTGTTGAATCCTGGGATGCTTTCTACAGACATCTCAGTATATTTTAATGAGATTGTACATCAGTTTGTGTGTTGTAGTTTAGACATATTGGCTTTAATTATTTTTGAATGTGCCGTTTTTACAGTAACAGAATATATGTGATTTAAGACTCACCACAGTGCTCTGAGTATCACTTGGCATTTTAGCAAAATGTGTGATATTAAAAAGACCATGAATTTTAGCTGGATTTTCATTGTTTTCTCAGACATATAATATTCCTCTTTGCTCTCAGTTCTCCTATTCCACATGTGCAACATTTTTGCTTGTTATATTAAAACAATTATATTGGTCTCATCATCTCTCGCTGTATTGTGGTTCCACTATTATCACAAATAGTGTTAAGTCAGTCTAATACAGTATTTTCTGCCAACCAAGTGCTACAGTATTTTGCCTAAATCACAAGGAAATAAAAAGAGAACCTTACAAAGCCAATACTCAAAGAGGTCTTGATAGCTTGACCAATGCTTAAACTGAAAATTTGTTACAAGTACTGTAAAATCTTTTCAGGTCAGTATCAGTCTTCCCCTTGCTTGAAGTATAAGGCATATATTTTAATTGAATTTAGGCATCTTCCAGTAATTTTGGCAAACTGTTGTGAATATTATGCCAGTGGACAAAACCATGAAAATGAAAGTGACTGAAAGAGCTCATGTAAAATGAAAATGAACAGTTATTTTGATTATACCAGCTGAGATACAATAAACAAACAGATGAAAAGTAAATGAGAATTTAGAAACTCAGTTTTTAATAAACTAGTAATTTGTTAACAATATAAGCTTGATGTACTTTATCTTAGTCCTTTTGACAAGACTTGTTTCGTGGTAGCTGCAGCATCATCGTAGAGCCTGTTCTAATACTTTGAGAACTCAGTATAATCTCATTGACTTCAATACAAGTTGAATTGGACTAATAATGAAAAATCGCATTATAATAATATTAGGTTTAGGAAAAAAATACTGCTTATAGCTGATTTGAGTCAAACTGAGTTTGTCTGATATTTTACTGATGTCAGTAAAATCATACCGTAAGTTGGTATTGCTCTGCTGTGACAACTGTGGACTCTTATTCTGAGAAGCTATTAAAATCACAAACCAACAGTCATTCTCATATAAGACCGTACAGATATTTGTCTAAATAAAATACTGAAATAAGTAATTTTGTAAAAACCAATTTGTAGTGTTATCAACTGCAGAGATGAAATAAAAGGCATATTGCCATTTTTATTATTATTATTTTATCAAGTTTGTGATTTTCAGAATATAGTCTTACTTTTCCTCTAGGGGATTTTATTTTTGTTTTCTTTTTGATTTTTTTTTTATAAATGACAGGTTTATTTTATTTAATATAATTTCATTTAAGTGTAAATAAGAAACAGTAAAGATTTTTTAAAAAACAACCACTAATTGAATAAAAACTGATTTAGGAAAAATTCTGAGTTTTAGTAATTTTTTTCTGTAAAATGCTTATTTGACTGAGCAGTTTGATTTAAAATTTTAAAAAAAAAAGCTGATTCTAGCCCTGAGGAAATTTCCTCTTATTTCTTCTCCATTTAAAGAGGATATATACTAACCACACATCCATAGCAAATTAATTTTTATTAGTTGTGCTAGCAACGGTATTAATAATTTTTTTGGTTTTTTTTTTTTTTTAGAATAAACCCTTTGTCAAAATTAAAGTCATTACTTTTCTGTTCATCAGCAGTGCAGCACAGGGTTACACTGGAACTGACTCTTAATCAGACCTAGACCATGCTGGGAAGGTTTAGGAACAAACAGGGAAATCTGGGCCTCTCTCAAGCAGTTGAACTTTTCTCATTGGTAGCTGAACTTGGGTTAAATTAACCACCAGATACAAACTATCACTGGCATGTGGATTTGAATAAGTGTGATATTTTAAGTAGTCTGCAGTATGGTAGCATATGTTAAATGTAATTAAGAAGTAGCTGAACTACAAATACATAAACTTCCCAATACGCACTTGGTTAAAATTAAAAGGAACCTTCTTTTCAGGCAAGCGGAGCAGTTGTTAAAGCCTCCTTCTCAGTCACATTCCCAGCAGCCACACATCCAGCGGGCCATTGTAGGCTCTGTTAATCTGCTTGCAGTGGCTTTAACACTCCCCAAGGTGCTCCCAAAAGGAGTTGTAGGCCGTCACCGTTCGAATCTGGCTGGAGTTGGAGGGGCACCCAAAAGCCCACTGCATTCCTTTGTTCCCATAATACCCCAATGAAACCCTGCTTGAATGAGCTAAACAGTCCTTGTCCTTCACATGCTGAAATCTGATTTTCTCACCCTTCTGTCCTTCCGAGGTGTATCTGTCTGATACCGGATGAGCTCTGCAGTTCACAGAACCAAGCCTTGATTCTCACCCTTTCCCTTTGTAAAACCTAAGGTCTGCCCTGATTTTCAGCTTCATAAAAACATTGTACTCTCATCATCTCCAACTACAAAAAACAGCTGTCTCTCAGTATGTGAAGTCTTCATAGGAATTTTCAAAGGCTGTTTCAGCTGTAAGTGTAAACTGAAAACACAAAAAACAACCCCCCAAAAATCCCTTCCCTTTCTTCTTGATGATGTTGCTGAATGTAATGTGCTTGACACCAGACGTTTTTAGAAATGTATGGCATGGTGTAGTTTCTCTGATACCATACCACTTTGCTGTTTTACAAGCTACAGCATGTCACAGATTAAAGCTTTGTTGGATGCAACAAAGCTGGCAATAAATAAACCTCTCTGATGTCACTGTGACCTAAATTAAACTCATTGTGTTTCCTTGGTTTTGTTAGCAACAGAGTAGTTTTCTTCACTTTTGAAAGACCTCTATAGTTTTAATTTTTTTTTTTTTAATAAATATTTTCATTAAGTTGGAAATTAATTGTAGGTCAGAGTAAGAATAGGCACCTGCTGGTTTCTAGCCATTACGTGCCGGGATGTTTTTTGGATAGAAGGATAGAAGACTTTAATGTGGTAGAAAAATAAGAAATGTGAGGACTGCCAAAGTACCTGATTGCAAATGTGCAAAGAGCACTGATCTTCTCCTGCACTTAAAGAATATACAGAGATGCAGTTTATTTATGTTTTAAAGTTATATACACATGAACATAGGAGCAATCAGAACCCTGAAAGAAAGAAAATTATTTTGTCTACTCATATGTGGTAGAGTTCTGGGGGTTTTTTTAGAAATATTTTGTTTGATTAATTTTCAATCTAGTTTGGCTTAGACCTAGTTAGTTGTCCATCCTGAAGAGAATATTTCCATGGGAAAACTAAAACTCTACTCAAGGCTAAAACTATTCATTTCATATACAGTAAACTCAATCTTAACAGTATTTCCTGGAAATACACATTAGAATAACAGGTCAACTCTTACATGAGTGGGTGTTCTGTCTGGGAGAGGACAATAAGATTTAGCTGAAAATTGATGTGTACCATGGCTTTTCAAGCATCCGTGAGTCTCTTGAGTTGATTGTTTTGGCTATTGGGATTTATTCATACTAATGACACAAGTCACTGTTGATGTTGCTATTCTGCTATAAGCTGCTAGTCTTACAGTGGACACCTGCCAGATATCCAAAATAATACCCCCACCCCACCACCAAAAAAAACCCAAAAAACCCTAACTGACAGCAAATATCAAAAGCATTGTTAAAGCGTAGGAACCATTTAAGGTCCCAATAGTTTTGAGTTCGAATATATTTGTTTTTATGTATTTTTTTTCTATTTTCAAAAGATACTGAGGGAAATTTCTAATATCCTAGAAGATAGGTAATGGTTCTAATAAACTTAAAATAAAAATATATTTCTAAAGACAAATTTTAATTTAATTGCATCCATCTTTGGAGATGTCCCGAGGATGTAAATGGGATCTTGATGTAACATTAGGAACAAATATGGTATCAGAAGGTAGTTGCATCTCTTTCCTTAAAATTGTGCAAACATTTCGTAGCAGAGCCTGTGTTTACGATCATGAAGATCCTTGTGATTTGAATCGGATGTACTAAACTCCAGTGCAGCTTATATTCCTCTTAAAAATTAAAGACCTGTATTTACAAACATATGGATGAGTCCCATGCAGTGTAATTCATAGACTGACTTACAATTCTAGTTTTTCCTTCTATTCTTCATCTGCCTGAATGCCATGAGCTGCTTGTGCTTATGTAAAATACTCTGTAGAGCATTTAGTCAAGTGATTTATCTCCTTATACAGAATTAAAAATCCTCCAGAATTTCTTCCCCCCAGAATCAAACACGAATTCCAGAGGTTTTCCAGAATCTGGATAAATAGATTCAGAATAGTTTTAGGGTAGACCAAGCTTTTCTTGGGTAAAAACATTGTCACATGTACTGTAGTAACAACTGAGAAATTTATGATGGAGAACAACTGATAAAGGTAATGGAACTGCAAAAAATTGCCCATTTTATAGCACCATTCCATTAGATTGTGTTAATCCAGGGTTTCTGTTCCATCACTGTATTCTAGCATCCTCTAGGTGAAGAAAAAAAGTGTGTTCAAATGAAACTGTAGGTTTTATTGGTATAAAAGCTTTTGAATCACTACTATTATATACAGATGTTCAGTTTTTTCTACATTATATATTTGTCCTAGTAAAAACTCATAGAGTAGTGTTAATGAAACATACCTTTATGTGCATTAAATAGTAGGCTGTGACACTATTTTAAGTGATTCTATGTTATAAAAAGCTCTGCAGCAAGATTAATGTTACAAAATTGACAGAATATTATAACACTCTGGAAGATGATAAATTTAAAACTTTCCATTATGCCTTAATGAATACAATGGGAATCATGAGGCTGTGTCTGGTGGTTGCATCATCAGCTGGCTCTTAGGGCTGTTTTCCTCACAGAAAGTAACCTTTTGTCCTACTTCATTTATGCCAGATTATTAAAAATTTTTAATTTGGAAGATCCAAATCTGTAGTATGCTTCTGTTCTGAAAAGCACTGATGTAGAAATAGTAGCTGCAACCTCAACAGAGAAACTGACTCTCTTCAGAGGTATAAATGCTTGAGAAAGTAACAAGACTAAATTTGCAGTACATTTCACCTCAAAGTGTACTGCAGAGTCAGAAGAGAGACTGAAGAACCAGATCTGTGCTGTTCTGATGTGTATCATGCCCATGGAATTATTAACCCACCTGTAGCTACAGGCCGACATTTTCCTCTGCTCTGCTGCTGTATTGAACGCAATGGGCCAATTTTGTCACTTCTGTGACATGAAGCATTCGGCCCAGTGTTTTAGGATGGGTAAATTTGAAATTGCTGATATTTCAAAGCAGAAGCAAAGGTCAGAAATTGATGCACGTAACCTATTGCTGGTGCACAAGTCAGAACAATCTTCTGTTAAGACTCAGAGTTGAGGTGATGGCAGTTTTGAACACACTTTTTTTTTCCTCACAGCTGAAGAAATGTTGAGTGCTGTCCAGAATGTGATGAAGTCAAGTTTTTAGACTCATCCAAACAACTGGGTTGAATTTGTTGATTTTTTTTTGCACAGATGTGATACATCATCTCACACATTGCTCAGTTTTCCAAGGTGCTTTCGTTTCTAAGGCATCACTATGCAATTCTTTTATGCAAGTATTCTTTCCTGAGGAAAACTGCATGTTTCAAACTGTCCTTTGCTAGGTACTTACTGGCAGCCATTTTTTTTAAAGGCTCAGCAAGAGGCACAGTTTAGTAGTGAAGTTACTTTTTAAAATTCATACATGTATTTTGACAGCAGGTTGTGAGCCATCAGAATGAAGCCAGATAAATGATGCAAACTTCAAGAACTTAGAGAAGTGTATTCACTTGTTGGATTTTCGGTTGCCATTTAATGTCATAATCCAGTTTAGTAGCCTGCAGAAATGGGACACACTTCAGTATTGCTTTTTTCATGTTGCACAGCTTTTCATCCCACTGCTATACCAGTCTGCTTAAATACTTGCAAGACTATTGAGGGTAAGAATATTTCCTTTTTCTACATATCATTTAGGCAGATTGTATTTCTGGTAGGTGCTTATTAGGAAGATATGATGTAATCAGTACAGTTATATCATCAATACCTTCTGCATAGACTTTGTATAATAATATTTGAATTAATAAGTGTCTGGATTCAGTGCTGAAAAATCACTACGAAATTTTTAAGACCCCTTCCCTGCCTATCCCGCCCTTATTTTTTAACTATTCAAGTCCTGTAAATCCAGCTTTCCATCGGATTTCAGGGCCCAAGATCTATGTGGTTTCCAATCCAGAAATTGTGAAACATCAGTTGTACTCAGTTCTTGTGTAACCATACCTGGAAGATCTGGCTTGTGAAGAGGAAAGAGCATATATGCTTCCTATATGCCCATTCTAACCAAACAATGTATTTTTAAATGAAATTTAATTTTTCTTACAATTTAAAATACCCTTGTTTGGTTGACTATAAATTTGTCAGTATGGACATTATGGGTTAAGAGTAAGGATAGGGAGTTGCATTTGTGTGTAGGACGTTTTAAGTAGCAGCAAGGAAGGTGGCAAAAATGGGCACTGAGAGGAGAAAAACATAGCTGAACACAGGATCAGGAAAAGATAAGTGAAGGCAGAGAGAGCATGTATGTGGGGATAGAAAACCAAATGAACTGAGGTATATGTTTTCAGCTAGAAAGAGGAGTTTCACGTGGCATATATGAGTATTCTTGTGCCATCACCAACTTTTGTTGAGATCTAGAACCGTCTCCATTTCCTCCTTTAGTTCATCTAAAGGATTGCTGTTGTGATTTTATCAATAGTAGCAAAAACTTGGGCCCCATTGATGGATCATATGAAAGTGTATTTTTCAAATTTTGGAATGAATTTGTTTTGTTGTTATTGCTTCCTCTCTATGAGGAGAAACATGGGATTTAGCAATTAAACTGGAGCTCATGTGTGTAAGTTATTATCCAGAAGGAGAAAAAAATCAGAGAACTTTGTGTGTGAAGTACTCTAAAGGATGAAAGATTTCTCCACCGAATGATGCTTGTAGAGCAGGGCCATCCTGTGTGTTAACTAGGAACACTGTGGAAAAAAAATTCCTTGTAAAACTCTGGGTAAGTCACATTCTGCTGCTGATACTGCCAACCAGTTTGTGAGAATTGGCGATACTGCAACCTTCTCTTTGAGAAAAATTCTTAAAAGGACCTTTTCTAACTGGGTGTGGGTGCAAACCATCAGGAAAAGCAGCAGTATTCTTTTCTTTCTCTGAGTCTGGAGACACTGAGAAACAAGAAATGCCTGATGAATTTAACAGTTGTTTATTTACAAAAATATGTAAATTGAAGTCCCTAAGCAGCTCTACTCTTTCTGAACCTGAGACAGATAGAAATCACTATCGTCTCTGAAGCCTCTTTTGATCTTTTTCTATCCTTCTCCATTAGAGGAGAAAAATTAAAAAACAAAAAAAAAAGGGAAAAAAAATTGAATACGAAGACAGCTTAAGAAAGGTCAGAAACCCTATTTGGACTGCTACCAAAGGCACACACAGGGTTTAGTTAGAGATGGAGTTGCACCTTTAGTTCTGATTTTTCTGGCTTTTGTCACTTCAAAGACAGACTCTCAGTGTTATTTTAACATTTTTATTGTGTGTGAATAATAGAGTACACATTGAGGTTCAATAGATACAATGCTGTTAAATGTACTTCTTGGTGGATTTAAAAATGAGAGATTTATTTTACATTCATAAAGTTGTAATACAGTCTGAAGAAACTATTTGTTAAAAGATAGCATCTACTTAACCTGCTTATTTATTTCTTGTAGTAGAAGGTTAGATCCACAATAAATACACGAGGAAATAAGTAGATAGGGGAATTTATCTTAGAAATAAGATCCCTGTCATGCTTTTGAAATGTGAAATGCATGAAGACCTGTCAGGGAGATATACGGACATGATATTTTTTTACTGTGCATTTGGAAGTATTTAGCTATATTTGTCATTCGCTAGTGCCACTAAGCAGTGATCAAGTGATATAGTAATTTGAAAGTCTGTTTTCAATTCAGCGTATATATTTTTTTTTTTTACTTTTTTTTTTATTTTTTCTTACCTTGGGGATATAGCAGAACTGTACACAAGTCCTCTTTATCTTTCACTCTGTGCTTATGAAAATAGTTTTTTGGGGGAAAATTTGCAGTTGTTTAAATAGGTTGCTTAACATCGATAATTCATTTTTAAGTATATCCTTTAAGGAAATCTTAAGTTAGCTATATTATGCATACATGAAAACTGCTATATTTGTACAGCAGTTTGGGAAAAAAACCTACTGAGTGCAAATTACATTATTAATATATTCAAACATCTAGCTTTTTCCCAGATTATGGACAGTGGCATACCTGATTGATTTCATCATTTTGCTTGTAACTTGCCAGAAATAATGCATCTTTGATAAGGCT